>JAQNDB010003514.1:0-28959 GCA_029204045.2 Tillandsia leiboldiana | reverse complement strand
AAAAACGGGCACGGTGCTCAACACGAAAAGAGCAAGGTAGTTAATTACAGTCCAAAAGAACGCTCCAAAAACTGTACAAAAATACAGAAAAAACCAACACAGGGACCCAACCGTTTGCGCCGCCGTCGCCGAAACGCTCCGACACGGGCGACCTTGCACGAAAAACGAGGTCCACGAGCGCCGCCGCCACCTCACGCAACCTCCTCCCTCACTCCCTCTCGCTCTCGGGTGCAGAAGAAAGAAAGAAAGAAAGGGAGAAAAATGGTGCTCGGGGGAGAAAGAAGAAGAAGAAAAGGAGGAGGAGAAAGGGCGGTTCCACGGTGCACGGTCCACGGTGCACGGGCCAATCGGGAGCCACCCAAGCCGGCTCACAAGGCCGGGGAGCGTGCCAGGGTCCACGGACGCGCCCGGGTGCACGCGGCAACGCTGCACGGTTAACGCGCCGCCACTACGGGCGCGTTACACCGAGCCCCGCGGCAGGATGGGGACACGCGCGCGCCACACAGGCGCGTGCCCCGCGCCCGCGCGTGGGCAGCCAACGGGGCCCGCCACGTGCGGCCCCCGCGTGAACCCGCGAAGGCGCGTCTGCCTGTCGCGTCCGTACGCCCTCGAGCAGCGCGCCGGCACCGCCTTGATCTCGTGCCGCCGCCTCGCCTCGGCTCGTGCTGGCGTCGTCTCGAAAAACGCGCACTTCATCCGGGCTCCAAAACAAACAAGTGAATAGTCCATTCTTAGCGATTCGCGCGCGGAATCCAAAAACGATGTCCATTTTCTCCAATTCTCATCCGAAAATTGCGGAGTGCCCCCGGATAGCCCACTCGATCCGATTTTCGCGCCGGGTCCATTTTTAAAGTCCGATTTGCAAATTCCAACTCTAAAAATTCCGAAGGCGACCGGAGAGGTAAACTCTTATCCAAACTTCGCCCCGGAGTCCAATTTTGACATCTGAGTCGCGCGAAACCACATCCAAACACCCCGACGGGTCATCCAATTTCCCACGGGATCTCAATTAAGCCCGAAGTCCACCACTTGTGTCCAAATTGCGCGCAACCCACGCAGGCCTCCAGTGATGCAAGCAAATCCCAAATTGCATCACAAATCCATTTCTGGCCCCCCAACACGCGCACCAACACCCCCAACGGCGACCGAAAGCTGCCCAACACCAGCAACAACCCACGCGGGGGATTCCGGGACCTCACATCCTCCCCCACTAAAAGAAAGTTTTGTTCGAAACTAGATCAAGCCATCAGGAGTCAAGAATACCACGGCTAGGTATCTAACAATACGCCTCCAGCTCCCCCCACTCGCTCCTCGTGATTACTCCGCGACAACAACAACAAGTACGGTATGACCCGATGTGCAATTCTCTCATCTCTCGAGCCAGAAATTGCAACGGGCGTCCCTCGTACTCCAATAATCACAGATCTCAAAGGGCAAGTAAATCACGGGCGAGGAAAAAACACATCACTACTGAGCTGAGACGTGAAAAACCAAGGCTCCATTAAAAGGTGGGGAAAACTGAAATAACCACAAGTGTAATACGCACCAAACCACAACATGGTGCCACCCTCAACAAGACGACCCGAAGCATACCTGCAGACTCGTCCAATAAGGAAGGGAAATCCAATAAGTTGGGGTCTTCACTCGGTTACCTCCCAATCCGAAACCACTCGAGTGGACAACACAACTGCAGGCTACCCTCAAAAGGGATCCACAAGAGACACAATCTCGTGCCACAGTTGGTCGCTCAAATGCTATCATAACCCAACGGACCCACGGGTCGAAGTCGATCCCTCAACTAATAAAGAACACCCTGACGGGAACCAACCGTCGGTGAACGGACTGGAACTGGCTCACAAGGCGATCATAAAGCTGATGCCCAAACTCGCAGTCCAAAGTCCAAAACATCCACAAAACTTCACCGTTGTATACCTACAAAGTGGCATCACTGCCGTGCACCAACGGCGTGGCATCACCACCGTGTATCAACGGTGTGGCGTCATACCGTGTATCAACGGTGTGGCATCACTGCCGTGTATCAACGGTGTGGCATCATCACGTGTATCAACGGTGTGGCATCACTGCCGTTGTATCACGGTGTGGCATCATCACCGTGTATCAACGGTGTGGCATCACCACCGTGTATCAACGTGTGGCATCATCAATGTATCAACGGTGTGGCATCACTGCCGTGTATCAACGGTGTGGCATCATCACCGTGTCAACGGTGTGGCATCACTGCCGTGCCAACGGCGTGGCATCACCACGTGTATCAACGGTGTGGCATCACCACCGGTGTATCAACAGTGGGCATCACCACTGTGTACAACGGTGTGGCATCCTCAAGCATCAGGCCTCAGATCCTCACAGTACTATACCCAACACTACCTCGAAATCCCGGAGCTGAGAAAGAGGCCAAAAGATCAATAGGCAAAAAACCAGGGCCCTAACTGCACTGGGCAGGACCAACAACAACTCATCTATGTGCAACACGTGATCAGGTATCTGAACCTCACGAGCACAACTAAGGGCCTATCTCTAGCCCATACACAAAGCAAATGCCCTACAGAAGAAAGAATGCGATGCTCCGGTAACAAATAACGCTCAAGTGCGTGAATGGGAGATAAGATTATTATCTGCCACCACGTGGCTAGCTGTCCCCGAATCCTCATCCTTGCGCCATAGACGTTCCTCGCTCGGGGTGGTCGTTCGTCGACAGCCGCGAAGAAGTGGCCCTAAATATCTTGCCATAACCTGTCGAAGCTCCGCCTGTTTGGAAGAGCGGAGGAGGAGGAGCCGAAGCTGCCAACGCGACTGATGACCCCGCTTTAGGACAAGACCATGATCTGTGTCCTGCCTGTGGTCACACTGCTGCGCAAAATGCGCCCACCACCAAGGACACAGCATCCCGCTGCTGCTGCGATACATCGGCTGCGGAGAACCTCCTGGTCTCTGTCTCCCCTGAGACTCACGACCCTCAGACTGGGATCGTGGCGGCCCCGGGGGCTCGATCTACTCGACTGTCCAAACTCAGGCGGCACTGGATGCCTCTCCCCGGAGCTGGTCCCTGGCGCTCCGTCTATCTCTGACATGATCACTGATCCTCGGTCAACCCGCTAAGCATGCCCAATCGCTGCATCTAACGTTGGCACCCGCCGAGAATACACCAAGTGATAGATATTCCACTGCAGTCCTTTCTCAACTAGCTCAACATCCTGGATCTCATCCAGAAGACATGGGGTACACCACCAACAATCGCAAAACTCGTGAACATACTCCAGAAGAGGTCGACTCCCCCCGCTTGCAGGAGTCTAAGATCCCCTTCCAGTTTCTGCTTACACTGTCTAGGAAAATTGGCCCAGAGTAGCAAAGCACGAAACTGGTTCCAAGTCAACAACCGAGCTCCTGGTAGTCCAACAGGACGAACTCGACGCCACCAAATCTCGGCGTCCTGTCAGACCATCTCAACTCAGTAAAGCAACCACCTGGTAACTCGACCGGGGCATGTACCCACCTGGTAACCCGGCCAGGGGTATGTACCCATCTGGTAGCTCGGCCAGTGGAAGGTTGTCCTCCTGGTAACTCGGCCAGGGCATGTGTCCTCCTGGTAACTCAGCCAGGGCATGTGCCCACCTGGTAACTCAGCCAGGAGTAATGTATCCGTCTGGTAGCTCGGCCATTGGACAGTGTCCTCCAGTAACTCGGCCAGGGCATGTGCCCACCTGGTAACTCAGCCAGGGAAAAATGCCCTCCTGGTAACTCAGCCAGGGAAAATGCCCTCCTGTAACTCAGCCAGGAAAAATGCCCTCCTGGTAACTCAGCCAGGGAAAATGCCCTCCTGGTAACTCAGCCAGGGAAAATGCCCTCCTGGTAACTCAGCCAGGGAAAATGCCCTCCTGGTAACTCAGCCAGGGAAAAATGCCCTCCTGGTAACTCAGCCAGGGAAATGCCCTCTGGTAACTCAGCCAGGGAAAAATGCCCTCCTGGTAACTCAGCCAGGGAAAGTGCCCTCCTGGTAACTCAGCCAGGGAAAATGCCCTCCTTGTAACTCAGCCAGAGAAAATGCCCTCCTGGTAACTCAGCCAGGGGAAAAATGCCCTCCTGGTAAACTCAGCCCGGGAAAATGCCCTCCTGGTAACTCAGCCAGGAAAAATGCCCTCCTGGTAACTCAGCCAGGGAAAAATGCCCTCCTGGTAACTCAGCCAGGGAAAATGCCCTCCTGGTAACTCAGCCAGGAAAAATGCCCCCCTGGTAACTCAGCCAGGGAAAATGCCCTCCTGGTGACTCAGCCAGGGAAAATGCCCTCCTGGTAACTCAGCCAGGAAAATGCCCTCCTGGTGACTCAGCCAGGGAAAATGCCCTCCTGGTAACTCAGCCAGGGAAAACTCTCTCCTGGTAACTCAGCCAGGGAAAACGCTCTCCTGGTAACTCAGCCAGGGAAAACGCCCTCCTGGTAACTCAGCCAGGGAAAACGCTCTCCTGGTAACTCAGCCAGGGAATACGCTCTCCTGGTGACTCAGCCAGGGAAAACGCTCTCCTGGTAACCTCAGCCAGGGAAAACGCTCTCCTGGTAACTCAGCCAGGGAAAACGCCCTCCTGGGGACTCAGCCAGGCGGGGTGTGTCCTTTTTCACAACACGATGTCGCAGGGGTATCCGCAACCCACTGCAAAACAACAAATGTCAGGACACAACAACCATACGACCCAATCCAGCGGAAAGTCCTAAGACATGTCATCCATTCCATAGCATTATGTTGTCGCAGCCAACATAATCGCTTAGGAAAGTAAACATGGCAAACACTCATCCCATCTCTTGGGAGATGGTAAAAACTCAATCAAGACTCTCGCTAAAAGTCACGACTATCACGTAGTCATCCTAATGTCCAACCGCAAGCCTAGGGTTTCTAAAGCAATCACGACCTACAACCTAGGCTCTGATACCACTCTAATCTGTCACGCCCCGGGGTCGAAACTGCGGACCCGGGCTCGCCAACAGATCCGCCGTGTGTACGGAAACTGCCGTACAGGACGAAGCGTCTAACCTGCAGAAAGAATCAACTACAGTACACAGATATCAGAGCGGAAAGTAAACTACTAAAAATTGAAAACCAAACACTGTACAACTGAAAATAATACAATATCCATCTCCCAAATCGATTGTATACAAACGTCCTCTGATACAAAACTCAAAAGGGAGGTATCTGCCAATAAATACATCAGTGTACAGAACTCTCGATACAAGAATAACCTCACTACATCAGTCTCTCAAACTGTAGAATAAAGTACAACTCTATACCTCACAACAAAGGTCTCTCAACAGAGGAAAAAGAAGTAAACTAATCTACTGAAGCTCTCCTCTGGAGGGGTACTGCTACACTCCAATGACGGGTAGGGAACTAGCTCGCGACTCCCTCGCCTCGGTCAGACGGATCAGCAACTGGAGCAACAAGAACAGGAGAAGAAGTTCCTGTTGGGTCGTATATAATACGGATCTAAATAGGGGAAGAAACACCTAGAGGGGGGTGAATAGGTGTAAACGTATAAACACTCCAAAAATCGTTGCGATAAAACCCAATGCGGAAAATAAAATAACACGCAAGATTTTTACGTGGAAAACTCCATCACCGGAGTAAAAAAACCACGGGACCGATAACACGGCAGAAATCCACTAGAATTAAACACGTACAAGGTGATTTACCGTACACACTTACGACTCAACCTTTTCCATACGCTCCTAGAGGATCTTCTCCGCTCGCTCCGACGCTTCTCGAATCCACGATCTGCGCCCAACGCCGAATCCACGGCGTCCAACGTCGAATCCACGACGTCCGACCGAATCCACGGTCTTCACCCAATAGCACCGTTCGAATCCACGAACGTGCCTCGCTCCGAATCCACGAGAGCGATTGAACCTTGAATCCACAAGGACACGCGAATCCACGCGCCGTTTTTTGGGGTAAATCGTTGTTTTGGGTGGTGATGATTCGCCGAATACTTAGATCAAAGATAGATCGGAAATACCATCTAAGTATTCATTAGTTTGATTCAACTCAAGATGTGAGTATGAAAACCTAGAATCAAACTAATCAATATAGATGAAGAAACATAGAGTATTCTCTAATGATTTCCTTTCTTCTCTATATGTGGATCTATAGCCGTATAAGATGATATATGAAAATGACGGCTATGTGGATTCACCCTAGAAAAGGAGTCATAGGGTGTATTTATAGGTTAGAAACCCTAGGAATGAGATAAGAATCAAAAAACCTGCCATTTCTGGATTTTTACGGACGGCGATCCGGATCGTGATAACTAGGATCCGGATCGTCACAACGAAACAGCCAATTCCAGAAAAACGAAGGTTCGGGATCCGGATCATGTGACTACGATCCGGATCGTTCATACAGTTCACCAAACATCAACGTTCGGGATCCGGATTGCGAACCAAGATCCGGATCGTCAAGGTAGATGGTAAACTCAACGTTCGGGATCCGGATCAAGAGACTACGATCCGGATTGCGACGATGTATGAACGAACCACCTTCGGGATCCGGATCGAACAACCTGATCCGGATCCTGAACATGTCCCAAGTCCAGTTTTTGATTTTTATGCAATGAAAGATTCTTCCAAGTGTTTCTACACTACAAGAAGTATTCGGATCACACAAATTCTTTAGTTAAACATACCTGATCCTTTTGAATTCTTCTTTCTTGAGATTGAGTTAAATGATCCAACTTTCTTCACCTTCAATCTTCAAGACTTGAGACTTTCACGAAACTACGCCAACTCAAATTCCGTAACAATCTCCCCCTTTGGGCGGTTTCGTGACAAAACATAGATCCACTAAAGAAAAATTCAAAAAGATATTTTTGTTGCTATCACCATACAACAAAAATTTACAATGAAGATCCAAAATACAATACATGAGTTAAACTCCTAAAACAGACTCTAGACTTAGACATCTGTACTCTCTGCAAAAAGAAATCATTCTTGACAAAAGAAATCGTTAGATACCTCAAGAATTTTGTATTATTCAAAAACCACAAACAGAGATGAAGTTTAGACTCATTTATACTTACCATGACATTTATATTCAGATATGTAAACTGATCATAGTTAAAGAAACACCAACATATCTTCTTTACACGTAAAAACCAAATGTCATGAACATGTTTGTGACAAACTACTATATATATAGATATGTAATTGATCAGAGTTAAGAACCAACATATCTTCTATGCAATCAAAAACCAAGTGTCACAAACTTGTTAGTGAACATCAACTTGTTAGTTATATTACATGCCCAAATAGTTAGCAAATAGTTAGTCGAGGCATGCATTCAAACAAATGGAAAAACCAAAAGTTGAAATCATACTTACCTTGATGTATACAAAATCTTCATCATCAAGATTTTCACAATCAATTGTTCAAGTTCCCTTACCCCTTGATGTTCATTCACATCATCATCATTGTTCAAAGTTCTCAACAACTCTCTCCCCCTTTTTGTCACAAAATTAGCCAAAAACACAAAAATTTAAGGAGAGTTAAAGATTTCAAAAATTGTTCCGAAAAATAAGAACTAGAACTAAAAGTAAGTCCTAAAAGCTGAACTAAAGTCTAAAAAGATAAAATCCTGCACAAAAACTGTTAAAGCAAAAATCAGTCATCCGAGTCTGAGTCCTCAGACGCACTATATCCCATCTTAGTGAACATGTTCTTGATCAATTTCCTCATTGAATTTACTTTCTTGGTCAATGTAATTTGGGATGCCGTTATGATCTCGAGTTCTTCAGACATTCGCCTTTGTTCTGATGCTTGTTGAGACGGTGAGGCCGAGGTGCCGACACAAGGTTTCTTTCCAGTGGAATGTGTCGGAGTAACATGTGGTAATTTAGTGAAGTGACTTCACAATCGTTGACTCATCTATCATCCCCCAACAGTGTTGATAAGATGTCGAGCTTATATCAATGTCAAACTTTTGTAAGATCCTCATGATGATTAACGGAAACGGAAGTCGCTCAGAAGGATGAGGATGCACAATATATCTTGACATTCTATTCCAAATTATGTAGGGGATATTCATGTTCAATCCTACAGCCTCAGAGGGATGACCTAAGAGATATAGGAACAGCAGTCTCTCCCATCTCACGACCTTAGTCTGCATGTTAGGTAGAATGTTGTAACACGTGATGAAATTTAGAAATCGGTACTCCAGTCGAAGATGTTTGGATTTTACACTTTTACCATTAGCTGAATTCGTTCCTTCCAAACAAATTTTATCTATCACTGTTCGCCACAAGGCATTCGTCAAACTTTTCCTTTCAAAAAGTTGACCCCCGATGTGTTAGATTCCATTCCAAGAACTTCGCCAATTAGCTGCGGAGTGATTTTAAGTTTCATCCCTTGGATAATTGTATAGAAATGCATTGATCCATGTTCTCCTTCTTGAAGATGTGTTGCATTAGTGTAAAAGTCCTTACACGATACAAACAATACCCAAGTAGTTCGGGGAATCGGCAGACTTGGATGAGATTAGCTTGCTCAATCAAGGTTCCAAACTCAGGTGAGTGATTTCGGAGAGCTTCAATGTTGACATGACGTTCACCGATGCATTCACGACGTTCAAATGCTCGAACGCGATCCATGCTGACGAACACTCCTTCCACGCGAGGCGGGGAGTCAGGAACTATCGGTGTGTTAAAATCAGCGTCTCGTCGTAGTCCAAAACGTCTAGTTACTCGTTTCCTTTTCACAGAGATGGTTGGTTTAGTCATAGGCGCTTTTCCTTTGTCCATGGGTGCTTTTCCTTTCGAAGCATCGGACGCCTTTTGTTCAGGCAATGATTCATCATCATCTGTCAATGCAGTCCAATCTATCTCGTGACAATCCACCTCTGTATCACTGACCTCGACAAATTCACCTTTTTGTTGTGTTTTCTTAGCTCTCTTTAATTTGTTTGTGGCCCGAGTGTGCACTATTGTGACCAACAAAAGAATGATCCATGAGACTCCCATTGATCCAAGTGCTTTAAGAAGATTTAAATCCTGTGAAGACCAACTCAAGAACACATGAAAAATTGTTAATTTTCAAAGATTTGAAAAATTGTACCCAAACAATCATAATCATGTAGAGAGACTAAGAATCAAATTAGTTTTGCAAAAGGACTTTTAAAAATAGATCAATTGCATGAATTTCGAAAATCCTTATTATATGCCCTAAAACCGAAATTTTAGAATCGAAGCCTAAAAATCCGTTAATCAGGAGAAAACCTAGCATATAATCAAAACTAAACAACCCAGAGTTCTTATTTCAAAAGAAATTTGATCAAAAACCATCCACAAACAAAATCGATCCAAGAATTTCGTACGTTTGAGGAGGAAAAGAGAAAAACGATGAAAAACCGAGATTTTGATCAATAAAACTTACTTGGAATTGAAGAACTTGAGTTTGAAAGCTTCCAAGGAGGATGAAATCTAGAGAGAAGCGCTCTGGAAACTTGTGAACAAAAGATTGGAGTAAAAGAAATCAAAACCCTTTTGTTCTTATAAAAACCTAGCCGCGATCCGGATCCTCCCGAGCTTGCGATCCGGATCGGCTACCCGTAGTAAGAAAACTGCGTTCGGGATCCGGATCGGCAGGTCCAATCCGGATCGTCAGCCCGCAGGAGAAAACCTGCGTTCGGGATCCGGATCACCTTGCCCGATCCGGATCGGCCCCAACTTTTTCTTTAGAAAATTTTCAGAGAAATTCAAGGAAAAACCAGAAAAAGATTGTAAGCACACAGGTGTATCAACTTTAAACAAAAAGCATCGTTTCACACAACAAGAATTAGATTATGCTAAATCTATCAGTAATATCCAAAAATGAAACGAAAATTTACAAGAATTAAATCCCTTAAAGTTGAACACTTTCAATCACATCTAACTTGATCTTATGAGTAATGCCTTTATCAAATCATCAATTCGGTAAAGAAAATGAAATACAAAGATCAATAGATGTTTGAAATCCCAAATATGGTAGATAATATTTCTAGACAATCTGTTGAAGAGAGTGGCTCTTTGAGCATCTTTCTTTAAAATCCCACCTTATACCAACCTTGAAATTTGACAGAGTCAAGTATTTCAACATGCATTTTACTTAATCAAAAATTTGAACGACCATGCTTGGTATACATGTGGTAGCTGCACACAATACTCGGACGACCGAGGTGGTAGCTCTTTCCTCCATGTGGTGGTAGTTTTCACACTCCTCATTGGGATGTAACTCTTTCCACATCTTTTGAGCAATTTACATTATCTTTGACTCCCCCTCAATTGGCTATCAATTATTTAAGATATAAAGTATTCAACCAAAAATTGATCTCGATTTCATACTCGACTAAACAGTCAAATAAGATAATGACTATACCAAGAGATCATAGAGAGAGAGAAATTGACTTTGATCACTTTAGAAGATGATTTAATTAACATAAACGATCATTGCAACAATGAAATATTATGATGGCAAAAGCATAATAAATTTCTAAATGTGTGAACAGATGCAATTTAAAGTCAATTAAGATCTATGCTCAATTACTATCCTATGTATAAACATAGATATTGAATAGAACAAAACAAATACAAAACCTATCCTAAGCAAAGATTTCAAAAAGAAGATTATTTCAAAGAAAGCATACCAATTGCTTTTCGTAAATGAATAAAACGTTTTTGATCCAAAGGTTTTGTTAGAAAGTCAGCTAATTGATCTTCAGTTGAAATATATGAAAGTTGAAGAGTATTTGATTCAACTAGCTCTCTAAGAAATGATATCTAAGTTCAATATGTTTTGTTCTAGAGTGCAACACAGGGTTTTTAGAAATGTTAATTGCACTTGTGTTGTCACAAAGAATTGTTACCGAAGATGCTGAAATGCGGAAGTCACTCAATACGCTTTTCATCCAAATGAGTTGAGTTGAGCAACTTCCAGCTGAAATGTATTCCGCTTCGGCAGTCGAGAGTGCTATGCAATTCTGCTTTTTACTGTGCCATGCAACAAGGCAATGGCCAAGATAGAAGCATGCACCACTCGTGCTTTTCCGATCATCCACTGATCCTGCCCAATCGGCATCTGAGTATCCAACAATGTCCAGACTTGTTCCCATAGGATACCAAATTCCGAAATTAATTGATCCTTTGATATACCGGATGATCCGTTTCACCGCTTTCAGGTGAACCTCCTTTGGTGCTGATTGATATCTCGCGCAAATCCCAACACTAAAGGATATATCCGGGCGACTAGCCGTGAGGTAAAGTAGACTTCCAATCATACTTCTATACAATTTCTCGTCTACATTCTCACTATGTGATTCACTTCCAAGTCCCTTGTGGCTAGTTCCCATTGGAGTTGGAAAATCTTTACAATTTTCTAGATCAAACTTTTTGACCAACTCCATTGCATACTTGGATTGACTCAAGTGAATACCTTCATCATTTTGTTTAATTTGCAATCCAAGGAAATAAGACAGTTCGCCCATCATGGACATCTCAAATTCGCTTTCCATGGTCTCCGCGAATTTAGAAGCATCATTATCTTTTGTTGCACCAAATACAATGTCATCGACATAGATTTGTGCTACAATGAAATTATTTTGATAATGCTTCACAAAGAGAGTCCTGTCAGCTCCCCCTCGAGTATAGCCCTTCTCCAAAAGGTGCTTTGTTAACCTTTCGTACCATGCTCGCGGTGCTTGTTTCAGACCGTAAAGAGCCTTTTTCAAACGAAAACATGGTTAGGTTGTTTATGATCTACAAAACCTTTCGGTTGAGCTACATAAACTTCCTCATTTAAAAACCCATTTAGAAATGCGCTCTTGACGTCCATTTGAAATAATTTGATTTTAAAATGACAAGCAATAGCAAACAATATACGAATGGACTCGAGTCTAGCTACAGGGGCGAAAGTTTCGTCAAAGTCTATACCTTCTACTTGAGAGTAGCCTTGAGCAACTAGTCGTGCCTTGTTCCTGATGATAGTACCATCTTCATCTTTCTTGTTCTTGAAGATCCATTTGGTACCTATCACATTATGTTGCTTTGGAGGCTTCGTTAATTCCCAGACTTTGTTTCGCTCAAATTGATGGAGCTCTTCCTGCATTGCTTTAATCCAGTAGTCATCCTGAAGAGCTTCATCTATTGTCTTTGGTTCGATTAAAGATACGTAGCAAGCAAGTCCGCAAACCAACTGCCTTCGAGTTCTAACTCCTTCTTGTGGATCTCCAATGATGTTCGATTCCGGATGATCCTTGGAGATTCGTAGCGTTTGTTGAAACGGAGTACTCGGAGGTACACGAGATGATTCCTGCACATCAGATAAACTAGAAGAACCATTAGATGCATCATTAATATTGGAAGTATTATTATGAGAAGATGCACTAGCAGGAGAATCATCATCTAGAGAGATATCGAGGGTAGATTTTTCAGATTCAAAATGAGAAGCTTCATCTACATTAACATTTATAGATTCTACGATCGTCTTAGATTCAATGTTAAATACTCGATATGCTCTGCTATTCGTAGAATAACCCAAAAAGATCCCTTCATCACTTCGAGAGTCGAACTTTCCAAGATTTTCACGGTCACGTAAGATGTAACATCGACTCCCGAAGATACGAAAGTACTTGATATCCGGTTTTCTACTAAACCACAGCTCATATGGTGTATTCAAGGTTCCTGGGCGCAAATACACTCTGTTAATGACATAGACAGCGGTGTTCACAGCTTCAGCCCAAAAATGTAGCGGTAATTTCCGGCTATGAAGCATCACACGCGCCATCTCTTGAACAACCCTGTTTTTGCGCTCAACAACACCATTCTGCTGAGGTGTATAGGGTGCCGAGAATTCATGTTTAATGCCATTTGAAGTACAAAAGTCAATGAATTTTGAATTTATGAATTCTCCACCCCTATCACTTCTAACACGAATGATCTTTTCATTCTTTTCAATCATAATACGATGGCAAATCTCATGAAAAGAGTCAAACGTATCAGCTTTCTCTCTCAAAAATGCTACCCAAGAAAACCGAGAGAAATCATCAACCAATAAAAAGATGTACCATTTACCTCCCAAGGATGGTTGACGGGTCGGCCAAAAGAAAGAGAAGAAAAGAAAATAGTCTACACAAACTATACAAGATTTAATCGTAGAACGATTAAGGACAAGGAGGGGTTTCACCTTTGCATACCCAAACCTTTTGAGTTTTGGAGTATGTTGGTAAAGGTTGAGAGATTCTCCTTGAAGATGACGTCTTGTATGATTGATCTTTTTCTTTTGTCATCGTCTTGTTTGAGGTGCTACCAATGTTCTTTCCTTTTGAAAAATCCTTCCTTGAATTCCGGGAAGTGAGCTTATTGGTAGCAATTGCAAGATGTGGTTGATTTGTTCTTTGAGCTCCAATCTCGCAATTTCTTTTGATGTGCCCTGCAAAATTACAACGAAAACATACCTTTGAGCTTGACGATTCCGAAGAGGATGAGGTAGGTTTGTTGTCGTTGTTTGTCTTGAATTCCGATGTCGGAGGAGGAGATACCGACTGAGGCACAAAGACTGTCCCACTCGAACTTGGACTGTTTCCAGTTTGAGTGTACCCGAGGCCGAACCGATTTGTTTGACCAAGACCAAGGAGTTTATCCAACTTTCTCCTTCCTGAAGAGAATCGCTGTAAGTCATTCTTGAGTTGGAAAATGGTCTTTGTCATTTCCAGGTTATCCTGTCGAGCCTCGTTGTAGAGCTTTGAGAAGTGATTCGCGTTATCCACCAGATTTGTATGTTCCTTCTCAAGTTGCTCATTGGACTCTTGAAGGGAAGCATTTTCTTTTATCAGGTTTTCCCTTTCCACTTCAAGAGCGTTTGAGAGAGAAGTTGCTCTTTTTGCTTCTTCTTCGAGATCATGCACTCTCCCTCTCAAACTCTTGTTTTGCTTAGCCACTTTCTTTGAATCCCTCAAAAGTCTGTGGTAGGCTAGAGCAAAATCTTCACCTTCCGAATCATCCGATTCGTTGTCCGTTGCGTTCTTTTCAACAGTGGAGTTGGACAACGACTCAGATGTATTTGCCATAAAGCACATGAATGGTGAAGATGTGGACGCGTGGAATGCGGTGGAGCTCTTTTCTTCATCACTCGAAGACGACTCATTTGACGTTGAGTTGTCATCCCAAGTGACGACTTGCATCGCCTTCTTCTTTGCCGGATGCTTGTTAGGACACTCCGTTGCAATGTGGCCGTAGCCTCGACATTTGAAGCATTGCAGTTGTCCTTCTGAACTTTTCTTATCCTTTGAGAAGTTCTCCTGCTTTCTTGACTTGTGACTCGGAGTACCCTTGCCTTTGTTCCACTTTCTGAAGGATGGAGATTTGCTTGAATTACCCCTTCGAAAGTTGCGGCGAAAATTCCTTGTCAAGAGAGCGAGCTGCTTCTCAAATTCCTCCATAGAAAGGTTCTCGTCATCGTCCGAGGAGGATGTATCCGCGTCTTCTTCCTTAGTTGTTTTCAACGCATAACCTGAAGACTTAGAAGTGGATGCTTTTCCAGAAGAATTGTTAGTATTAAAAGTCATTTCATAAGTTTGTAATGAACCAACTAATTCTTCTACACGTATTTCGTCCGGGTGTTTAATAGTTTCAATGGCAGTAACCTTTGGGCGAAATCGTTCAGGAAGAGTTCTTAAGATTTTTCTTACAATCTTAAATTCTGGAATCTTCTCTCCCAGATTAGCACATGAGTTTACGATGTCTTGCAATCGTGTATAGTAGTCCGTGAAAGATTCATTTTCTGCCATCAAGATAGAGTCAAACTTGCTCGTAAGCATCTGCAGTTTCTGAATCTTCACGAGGTTAGTTCCCTCATGTGTAACCTGGAGAACATCCCAGATTTCTTTCGCAGTCTCACATGCCGAGACGCGAGAGAATTCAGTTTGAGATAAGGCATTAAAAATAGCATTAATTCCCTTGCCATTGTAAGAAGATAACTCAAACTCTTCCTTGGTCCATTTCGACCTAGGTTTCAAGGTGTGAACATCAGAAATAAGTTCAGTTGGATTAGTCCATCCTGATTCAATTGAATGCCACACCCTTTCGTCGATGGAAGATAGAAAGGCTTTCATCCGTACTTTCCAGTACGCATAATTTGTTCCATCAAAGAAAGGGGGTCGATTGATGTTTCCACCTTCAACCATTGTTCACAACCCAATTCCCGCTCTGATACCACTTGTTGGGTCGTATATAATACGGATCTAAATAGGGGAAGAAACACCTAGAGGGGGGTGAATAGGTGTAAACGTATAAACACTCCAAAAATCGTTGCGATAAAACCCAATGCGGAAAATAAAATAACACGCAAGATTTTTACGTGGAAAACTCCATCACCGGAGTAAAAAACCACGGGACCGATAACACGGCAGAAATCCACTAGAATTAAAACACGTACAAGGTGATTTACCGTACACACTTACGACTCAACCTTTTCCATACGCTCCTAGAGG
This sequence comes from Tillandsia leiboldiana, assembly GCA_029204045.2. Taxonomy (NCBI): domain Eukaryota; kingdom Viridiplantae; phylum Streptophyta; class Magnoliopsida; order Poales; family Bromeliaceae; genus Tillandsia; species Tillandsia leiboldiana. Next base: position 13,444 of record JAQNDB010003514.1, on the reverse strand, counting down.
ATCTTCTCCGCTCGCTCCAGACGCTTCTCGAATCCACGATCTGCGCCCAACGCCGAATCCACGGCGTCCAACGTCGAATCCACGACGTCCGACCGAATCCACGGTCTTCACCCAATAGCACCGTTCGAATCCACGAACGTGCCTCGCTCCGAATCCACGAGAGCGATTGAACCTTGAATCCACAAGGACACGCGAATCCACGCGCCGATTTTTGGGGAAAATCGTTGTTTTTTGGGTGGTGATGATCCGCCGAATACTTAGATCAAAGATAGATCGGAAATACCATCTAAGTATTCATTAGTTTGATTCAACTCAAGATGTGAGTATGAAAACCTAGAATCAAACTAATCAATATAGATGAAGAAACATAGAGTATTCTCTAATGATTTCCTTTCTTCTCTATATGTGGATCTATAGCCGTATAAGATGATATGAAAATGACGGCTATGTGGATTCACCCTAGAAAAGGAGTCATAGGGTGTATTTATAGGTTAGAAACCCTAGGAAGGAGATAAGAATCAAAAAACTGCCATTTCTGGATTTTTACGGACGGCGATCCGGATCGTGATAACTAGGATCCGGATCGTCATCACAAAACAGCCAATTCCAGAAAAACGAAGGTTCGGGATCCGGATCATGTAACTACGATCCGGATCGTTCATACAGTTCACCAAACATCAACGTTCGGGATCCGGATCAAGAGACTACGATCCGGATTGCGACGATGTATGAACGAACCACCTTCGGGATCCGGATCGAACAACCTGATCCGGATCCTGAACATGTCCCAAGTCCAGTTTTTGATTTTTTATGCAATGAAAGATTCTTCCAAGTGTTTCTACACTACAAGAAGTATTCGGATCACACAAATTCTTTAGTTAAACATACCTGATCCTTTTGAATTCTTCTTTCTTGAGAATGAGTTAAATGATCCAACTTTCTTCACCTTCAATCTTCAAGACTTGAGACTTTCACGAAACTACGCCAACTCAAATTCCGTAACAGCTCAATCCTCTGCTCCTGGCGGCGCTGACCCTCCGCCAACTGGGCCACCAAGGCCCTCAACTCAGTAAGCTCGGGGGGTGTAGGCTGCTCTGGCTCAACAGGGGGCGAAGGGACACCCCGAGTGGGAATCCGACGTCGAGGAGGCATCCTGCCACAAGGAACCAAACATCAGTAACAAAACCCCACACGACCCAATCTGGCGGAAGTCAAAGACATCCCCCTATTTCTGTAACCTTATGTTGTCTGCAGCCAACATAATGGTTCAACAGAAATAGACTATGTCGATCCCCCTTCACTCACAGGAAGAGTTAACTATCAAAATCACCGACTTCCGCAAACTGTCACGCCACTCACGCCCTAACATCCTAGGGTCTGTCCAAAAGCCTAGGGTTTCCTAAGTCCCAACTGACCCATCCCTAAGCTCTGATACCAACTTAATCTGTCACGCCCCGGGTGTAAACCAGAACCCGGGCCCGCTCACAGATCCGCCGTGCATGCGGTATTTCCCACATACACGAAGCGTTGGTAACCTGCTCAGATAAGCAATAATAATAAAAGAGCATAAAGTAATCAGAGCTAACTAAAACTACTGTAACTCAGACAGAAGCTGGAAGTAAAAAGTACAACAGTAAAATAAACTACAGATGTCTCTCACACCGCTACTACAATATATACAGCTGGCAGAAGCCAGACCCAAAAGAAAGTAACTAAATACTGTCTGAGAAGTCCAGGTACCCAAAACTCTCCAGCTACAGTCCGCGGGTGGCACTCTATCTAGTCCGCGATACGCTTGCCCCGATCAGTTGCTGACGGCCCAGCAACTCCCACAGAGGACTCTGCAAAACAAGGGAGAGAGAGAAACAAGCAAAACAGTGGGGGTAAGTACTACTATAACCAGTAGCCTCCCCTAGTGGGTAAAGCCTCAGCTCAGGTATGCCCACCAGGAAGATCAGAGGCATAAAGGAAAGGGATAAAAAGGGGAGTGTAATATGAGCAACTCAGATGAAATGCTACCCCTAATATGCCTCTACATGCTAAACCAATCAGGATGACAAAGTATGCATCTGTGTCAGAAGCCTGTCTAGATGACCCAATCTGACCGCCAGTGGACACTGGCACCGCCTGCTCTGCCGCCTCGGGTATGCCAGCCTACGCATAACACCGAAGCAAAGGAGTCCCCAGGACTCAAAGTCTGGCAACCGCGCACTCCGGAGTCGCACTCGTGGGGAGCGACCCACACGAGAGAAGTAAGTAACCACAAGTAACTGTCTCTAGCAGGACTGGATCGAGACTCAAAGAAGTGGGAAAAAACCCTCCACTAAAGCAAGCCCGATCCCCCAAGTACCCAATCTGATGCAATAAGACGACCCGGTCAACCACCCAAGATCCGTGGTCGCCGCAACACCCTGTCAAAAGCCCACACTGTCCCAAATCCCCAATACCTGACTACACTGTCCGATACCCGCTCGAACCCGAGCAATTATGCCTCAAGTCTACCAGGATAGAAGAAGGAGAATTAGATGCATGGTTTCTCCTAAGTCAAGTCCCAAAAACAGTGTAGCAGTAAAAGATGACATTATTAGGTGACCCGTTTAATCATGCATTGTTCCAACATTTGTCCAATTTCCCAGAATAAGCAATATAGAGTGACCTGAGCTAGAGTGACAGTCTTATAAGAGGAATTATTAGTTTTACAGTCCACAATTGCTATTTTATCTTCAGATATACCGTTCAGATTTGATAAGTGGTTAAAACAGGTGATCATTCTAACAATAGGATCTGATTAATAAGAGTTAATTCCCTAAGCATGCAAGTCTACCCATCTTATATTTAGCATCTTCAATTTAGGGGCACTCTAACATTCCTAGTGGCATACCAAAGAGAGGAGTACAACAACCACCCACCTGATCAGTCGAGCTGTCAAAAGTCCTACAACTGATAATACCAAAGATGGCGGCTACACAGAGTCCAAACGGTCCCGCGCAGTCCACACTGCTCCTGGGTACAAAAACCGAGCTGTCACAATCCATATATATCCCCAGAACTGCCAAATTTAACAAACAATAACTCCGCTGCGAAGATGAACAAGAATCACCTGCTCACAGTCCTCAGAAAAATCCAAATAAAATATCCCCGCGGTCTACGCGTCGATAGCTTCGAAACGACTACCTGCACATCCAAATCCGAGTTTTCTACGCTGAGATATAAATCCGGCAAGAAAATAACCTCTAACCCTACTGTAAAAATTTCCCCAGATCAACATCCGGAAAGAAAGGAGATTCTCACCTTCGAGGCAATCTCCTAAAGTCCTGAGAAAAAAACAGCAGATTTCTCGCGAAGAGTAGATGAATTTAGGCTCTTGAATCACCCTGATCCGATGTCTGTACGCGAAGTTATGGCCAAAACATCGTGTCGCTGTCCAAAAATCCGCAAAGAAAGAGGGGCAACAGAACACTCAAATGCCTCCAAAATCCGAAATTAATTTGGGGAAACTTTGAATATCAAAATCAAAGTCCTACCTGTCGTGAGTCCAACGGCGCAAAAATCGTCGAAGTCAGGTGTCGGGTAAAGCCAGGAGAGTCTGCGCACCGAGAGGACGCAAAACGGGTCGAAGACGAACTAAGCGCGCCGCGTCGGAAAACGGCCAACCTCGGAAACTGAGCACCACCACAACTCCGGAAAGCTACTGCCGGAGAGATCACTGGCAGGGGAAGACTTCTTCTTCAGAGCCCACTGCGAAATTCCCCCAGGAAATGGGTGAAAGAATGGCCTCAAACCGAATAAACAAGCCTAAATAAGGCTTATCGGATTCCCGGATCCAACCCGTTAGCCCGGGCTGATCCGGCGCGGCCCGGGTCGGACCAGACGCCGTCCAACCCGCCTGGGTGCCCGCCACGTACCCCCAAACAGGGGACAGCCGTGCGGGGCCACCGCACGCGCGCCACGCGCCCCCCCGCTACAGCGGCGGGGCCCCGCGGGTGGCGACGCGTGGCGCAACGCCACGCGTCGACCGCTCCGCCGCCCCCGCTCACCACTGAAGGGCCCAGTGGACCGGGAGCGCGTGGACCCGCCAATGCCCCTGTGCCACGTGTCCTGCACCCGGTCCACGCGCCGCTCCGCACTTTTCCCTGGACCGAGCCGCGCGCACCCGCCAATCCGCACGCGCCACGTGGCCCACCCCGCGGTCTATGCACCCGCGCGCCTTTCCCGTGGACCAGGCGGTGTGGGCCGACCAATCCCGAGCCGCCACATGGCACCAGCCGGTCCACGGTCACCCCCATGCACCCGTTTTCCCCCGAAACTTCCGGTAGCCCGTTTTTGGTCATCCGGACTCCAAATTTGGCAAATAAATAGCCGTTTTCAAGTGTTTTTTCCGTGCTGAATCCAATTCTACCATCTGTTTGGCCATAATCCTTCCCGAAATTTTGGCAAACACAGCCGAAGGCCAAAACAGTAAAAGATACCACTCAGGTCCAACAGTAGCACCACTTTGATGCACCTTGGGCCCGATACACCAACAATAGGTGTTCTCAACTGTAGATTCAGTCGGAAACTGTACGGGGTTTACGGTCTCCACATCCTCCCCCACTAAAAGGGAGTTTCGTCCTCGAAACAAAAGGAAAGTAAACCTGCGTACCACAATCAGGAATCTCGAACAGGGAAGGGTAGGTATCCCGCATCGCCGTCTCAAGCTCCCAAGTGGCCTCTCGTTCCTCATGGTTGCTCCAAAGGATCTTCACATAAGGTATTGCCCGGTTGCGTAATTCCCTCACCTCACGAGCCAGAATCCGCAATGGGCGCTCCTCGTAAACCAAGTCCTCGCCGATATCCAAGGATGCGAAGTCGATGACATGAGACGGATCGAATACATATCTCCTCAAGGCCGAAACATGGAAGACATCGTGAACACCAGCCAAACGGGGAGGTCCAACAGTAGCACCACTTTGATGCACCTTGGGCCCGATACACCAACAATAGGTGTTCTCAACTGTAGATTCAGTCGGAAAACTGTACGGGGTTTACGGTCTCCACAGTGACGCCGTGCATATACAAAGGAGACTTTGTCCGTTTGCAGGGTGAATTTGTATATGTGGCGGGTCTGACACGCACCGGTGGGCGAGGTCGAATACTCGATTTCTTACCTATATTTATTCAAAAAAAAAAAAACCCATTTTCCGCTTATCTTGAGACCCCCGTGGGGCGTGACAGGAACTTTCGGGCCCTGGTTGGTGTCTTCTGCGTGTTGTACCGAGGTTGTTGTGTTCCCGAACTATAAGGGGGTCGGGAACTTCAATAGGCGGAGCCTAGAGTCTGTTCTTGTTTGATAGGGTTCTAAGCATCGGCCTATCGGGTTTCCGAACCCTTATGGAGTCGGTCTTTCATGTGCGTTTAGTGTTCTGTTGTGGGAGCCGTCTGGCGGACGGTGGTCCCGGCTGTGTGGTTTTCTAGCCTGTGAGTGAGCGTTGGTGTTGTTAGTCGATCTTGTTGATCGTGGTTTGGACTATAGCCTGCATGAGCCATATTGAGCTCGACAGAGATACGCGGATACTTTCCTCGGTGGGGTCGCGCCCCTCGAGTGCCACTCCGGAGTTGGGCCTGTTACTTGCTATCACGACTTGTCGACGCAGTCCCTCTGGCTGGGCCAGTTTTGGCAGTCACGGACACCTACGGTAGACCCGTCCTGTTGAGGATGTGAGGCAGTAGGTGGGCGCAGGTTTGACTGGACCCTATGCGGCAGTCAGTATAGATTGGGTGAGTATACTGTGTGAGTTAGTAGATGCATCATGTTTCCATCTGTTCCACTTTTGAGCATCTAGATAGAGGCATAGTAGCTGTAGAGTTACTTTTCCGGCCCTTTCATTTCAGTTTTATATTGTTACTTTATGCCTCTAGTAGACTTAGTGGGCAGACCGTCGGGCTTGTTGGCGGCACCCACTGAGAACTACTTGGGACGTAGTTCTCACACCCGTCGTGGTGTCTTTTCCCACAGGGACTTGTACTCCTGTTCCTGTTGCTCCAGTTGCTGATCCGGCTGATCGAGGTAAGGGAGTCGCGAGATAGATCCCTACTAGTCGTCGTCGTCCAGAGAGTAGATGTACCCTTTACTTTTTGAGAGTTCATGTTGAGAGACCTTTGTAGTGAGGTATAGAGTTGTATTTTATTTTACAGTTCGAGAGACTAATGTTTTGGGGAGGTTTTTGAGTTGTATATACTTTCATTTTCAGCAGTTTACTTTCAGCTCTGATATCTGTATAGTATAGTTGATCTTTTGCAGGTTAGTCGCTTCGTCTATATGGGGCTTCCCGTATGGGCGGCGGATCTGTTGGCGAGCCCGGGTCGTAGTTTCGACGCCGGGGCGTGATAGATTAGAGTGGTATCAGAGCCTAGGATGTAGGTCATTGTGGACTTAGAAACCCTAGGCTTGTGGTTGGACATTAGGATGACTACGTGAGAGTCGTGACTTTTAGCGAGAGTCCTGATTGAGTTTTATACCTCTCCCAAGGGACGGGATGAGTGATTGGCATATTTATTCTCCTAAGCGATTATATTGGCTGCAGACAACATAATGCTAGGAAATCGATGACATGTCTTAGACTTTCGCTGGATTGGGTCGAGTGTTGTTTGGTACTGTCCTGATGTTTGCATGTGTATTGCAGGTGGGCACGATGCCTCCCCGACGCAGGGTACAGACGCATTCTCAGCCTTTCCTCTCCGATGAGCCTGGGCAGGAGGAGCCAGCACAGGGTCAGCAGAGTGAGGTGCAGGAGCTTCGGGCTCAGATGGCCCAGTTGGCAGAGGCTGTTCGGCGCTAGGAGGAGGCTACACGGCGCCAGGAGGAGGCCATGGGTCGGATGATGCTTATGTTGGAGCAGAGGGTACAGCCAGTTGTAGCACCCCCAGGGAGTTTCCCCGCACCTTCGTCGCCAGCTGTGGCACCCCCAGTTGTACCAGCAGTGCAGGCAGCCCCTATTGCACCAGATACCGGTAGACAGCCGTTCGGGACGGCAGGACAGTTGACCCGGGGAGAGCACGAGAGGTGGTGGATTTGTTGTTGAGATTCCGCCAGTTTAAACCCACCTCATTTTTCGGGGCAGAGTTCGGAGCCGTGGGAGGCAGAGTCGTGGAGCATGGCTATGGAGCGCCATTTCGAGAGCTTATTTATCGAGGAGTGGTTTCAGGTCCTATTGGCGACTCACTTCTTGGAGCGCAACGCCGAGGCCTGGTGGCGACGTGTTTCGACCAGTAGGTCCACCTGGGACCCAGCTGCTTACTTGGGCGGAGTTCCGCAGTCTACTTCTTGGAGCATTTTTCCCGGAGAGCGTCAGGCAGAGGTTGGAGGAGCAGCTGAGGAATCTCCGACAGGGAGATCGGCCCGTGCATGAGTACATTGCAGAGTTCAACCAGTTGTTGGCTTGTGTACCACACGCGGCTAGGGATGAGGCACACCGGATCTACATGTTTGAGCGAGGACTGCGCCGTGATATTCTACCAGTTTGTCCGCTTGCAAAGATTGCAGACTCTGGATGCCTCTATGGAGCAGGCCCTCTATGTGGAGCACGGAGAGGCGGTTATGGTCGAGGTGCCCCAGCTCCCGCAGGGATTTTGGGGGCGAAGCGCCCAGCACCGGATGATGAGGATCAGACGAGCCGCCAGGGGACCTCCGAGACCTCCACGATCTCATCCTGAGGGTCATGGGTTTCGTAGGCGCCAGAGATCAGGTGGGCCCCCGCAGCAGCAGCAGTATCGGCAGCAGCGACAGGAGCGGTGTGTCATCTGTGGCGGGCCTCATTCACCGTCACAGTGTGATCAGAGACAGGGGCGGTGTTTCCTCTGTGGAGAGTTGGGACATTTCCGCGCAGCTTGCCCCTAGGCCATTTTGTCAGTGCGGCCGATTGCGACAGCACCCCCCTTGCCTATCTATGCAGCGGAAGCCCCTCCGGCACACCATCAGACAGAGTGGGCCACGACGTCGGGATAGACGGGACGACGATCTGCAGCACCCAGTGGACGGGTTTATGCAGCCATGGTGGAGGACACCCCGGCAGCGGATCATGTCGCAGCAGGTATGATTTTATTTCTGTTAGCTGAGTTGAGCATTTCGATACCGCTGCATTCTTCTGCATTATTAGTAGAGTATCTGCATCAGCATCTTTGCATGAGTATGGGTTAGGAATTTATGCTACATGTTTTAGCGTTTGGATTCTTCCCAGTATCCTTTGAGTAGAGGAGGGTTGCGGTGTATGATCAGTGCAGTTGAGACTTGGGACTTCACCTGCTGATGTGATGATTCAAGGATAGCTCCAGGACTTGGATTGAGCACACAGGTTGGACTGGTTGGTGCGGTGCCGTGCTACGACTGATAATGGAATGAGAGCAGTTACCCTTCTGCGAGTTGGACATGAGGAGTTCATTTTTCTCGGGTTGCCGGCGTATCCTTCCAGCAGCATGGGCTTCAAGCGACTGTGGACAGACGCCACCTCGGGAGCAGATGTGATGTTTAGGACTAGAGGTTGTGTCCTTAGGAGTCTCGGTTAGTAGTATCTTTCATTTTAGTAGCCACAGCAGGAACGACACCAACACTTCTCTCCCTTTTCTCGCCTTTGTGCTGAAATTTACGAACAGGACAAAAACTTCGAAAGATTGCTCCAGAAAATGGAGCCCGAACCTGTTCTTGTTTGATTGGGGCGAAGGCACTGATCTTTCAAAATTTCGGACTTTTCGCTAATTTCAGCTGTTTTCTAAATCGAGGGTTGGGGTTGATGACTTTCCTGCTGGTGGAGCCGTACCTTTCTTGTTAGTTTAGTGTTTGAGTTCTTTGGGTTTGATTTGATTGTTTTAGTTTTGTTGTTGTGGTGTGTTTCAGTTCGGGGACGAAACTTTCTTTTAGTGGGGAGGATGTGGTGACCCCGATCCCCGTGTAGCTTCTCCATGAACCGTGGTGTAGAACACCTAGTGTTGGTGTGTCTGGCCCATAGTGCATCAAAGGGATGCCACAGATGGACCCTGTGTGATATCCACAGCTGGAGTGGCCTTCGGCTGCATTTGCCGAATTTTCAAAATGGTTTTGGGCCAAACAGAGGTTGGATTTGGATTCAGCGCGGAAAAACGCTTGAAAACGGCTATTTGCTTGTTTGATTCTGAGTCCGGATGCCCAAAAAGGACTCCCGGAAGTTTTCACTGAATTTCGGTGCATGGGAGGGGCCGCGGACCGCCGGCTGCCACGTGGCGGCTTGTTATTGGCCGGTCCGCAGCACTCGGTCCACAGAGAGGCGCGGCTGGGTGCACGGACCCGGCGCATGGACACGTGGCGCCGCCTGATTGGCGGGCTCGTGATGCGCGGTCTACGGGTTGGCGCGGCGGTGCATGGACCAAGGCGGGTGGACACGTGGCAGCCCCCGGTTGGTCGGTGCACGCGGCGCGGTCCACGGAACCCGAAGTAGGGTGCGTGGACCGGGTGCAGGGGACGTGTGTCGGCGTGCCATTCGCGGGCTCACGAGGCGCGGCGCACGGGGGCGCGGGCGGGCACCTCGGGGCGCGTGCGTGGCAGGCGGCCAGAGCGGCGCCTGCCCGCACGTGTGACCGCGACAGTGTCGGGACACGTGGCATGCTGCCACTCGCGGGCGCCACCTACCCGTTTGACCGGTAGGTGCCACGCGGCGACAGCACGCGTGCCCCGCACAGCTGTTTGCTGTGCGGGACACGCGTCGGCCCCCGGGAGGGCCACGTGGCCGCTCCTGGCACGCCCTGCACAGCTGTTTGCTGTGCGGGTGACGTGGCGCTCCCGGACGATCCGGGCGCCTACAGTATTTCCCCTTTTGCTGTCGGATTCGGGCGCCCGAATCTTCGGGAGCGCCCGAATCCGGGAACTTGGTTGGAATTTCTTCAATTGTTTTTCTGCGGCCTATATAAAGCCCGAGCCACCTTCACTTGCAGGGTTTTGACATTTCCGAGCTTCAAACCGACTGGAAGTCTTCAGCAAAGTTGATCCCCACGCAGTGCTGCATCCATATGTCGATTTCGGGATTTTACGTGGCATTCTTATCGAGGTTTCCATTTTTCTTTGCGCGTCGCGACGTTCCTTCGCCGGTGTTTTCTCCCGTCGCGTTTTGGTGCGCGAGCTCCACTGGCCTACTTCGACTACCTTTTCAAGCGATTTCTTCGCCGTTGGATCCGCGACAGGTAAGGCTACGATCTTGGTATTTTCAGCATTTCCTCATTTCACGCTTTTCGAGGACTTCTTCCATGCTTACTGGGACCCTAGTTTTCTGTGAGGATTTCGAGGACGGCAGATTGATTCGGGGTTTTCTCCGTGCTCGGACATCGGATTGAGACAAGCCTTTGCACTTTTTGTGTCTACTCATCGCGAGGATTATCATAGTATTTTCTTGGATTTTTCTGAGACCTTCCCGGTGGTATGGTTTTCTCCTTCATCTGTGCATGGGATTACATTGTGTGGTTGTGAGTTTTTGCGCACCGTGTTGTGGAATTTGTAACTTGGCCTACGGTGCTCGGAATTGGGCGTACAGGTACCCGTTTCGAAGGTCTCGACGCGAGGATCGCGGTGGTATTTTTATTGGAATTTTTGGAGTTTGTTTTACTGGCGAGAATTTCGCATTAAGAGGACTATTCCCAGCAGAATTGTAAAACTTGGATTTTATGAATTGAGTGTAACTTTGGGTTGTATTTTTGTACCCAGGAAGTATTGAACACTGTTCCTGTATTGTTAGATTGGTGGGTGAGTAGAGATATCTGTTTCTGGGTATTCTCAGCTGTACGACTCCGGACAGTTAGCACCTTCAGGTTGGTGGCTTCGCTTTCAGGATCTATGGACTGTGCACTAATTCTATTGATATAGAATCATGCATGATAGCGATTGGACTTGGTAGCATGCTAGAATTTGAATGTTAATATTCTTTGTATTTATCTGATTATCTATGATCTCTTTCGCTTCCTACCACCTGTTAAATTATTGTTATCTTGGAACCTGACCTAGCACCCCCATCATATGTTGCATGTGTAACCAGACCAGTAGAAAACCCTCACTTGGGCTAGGGTTATTTATGTTTAGACATCCACACATTGTGTTTCATTCCTGGACTTAGTGTTATCCTCGCCCGGGTAGTGGGCCAAGCGGTCGGGACTTCCTTTTAGTGTGGGATACATTTGCACTCGTGCTTGGGAGCAGAGTGGAGTCTGGTAGATGTAGTGGATCACTTGTCTGTACCGGAAACCGTTTGGAGTAAACGGTGGTCCCGGGAGGTCTTGTTTTCCCCTGTTTCGGTTGTCGCCACTATGTTAGTGGCAGTAGTGTACCAGTGTTAGCAGGACCTAGAATCCAGAAACCTTTTCGACATACACATGATTTTAATCTACCAACATTTTCTTCCAAGCATCGAAGGGCCGCTGGAGGCTGTTCTTGTTTGATTGGACAAAGGCATCAGCCCTTCGGGGTTTGGGTAAAATACTTCTTTTGTAACTGTTTTTCCTAAAAGATCTAAAAATTATTAAAAAATGGGTTTCTCCTCAAATCAAGATAGTTTTTCAAAAAGGGAACTACTTTTAATCCTCACCCTGTGTCGGTTGAGTGAAAATGGTTTTCAATAACAAATGTCACATTTTTCTTGTAAATCTCCCCACTCGAAAGGATTCGAGTGGTCTGGGTTCTAGGGGCCATTCCTTTGTCGGGACGAAAGCCATGGGGGCCGAGCCTGGAACCTGTTCTTGTTTGATAGGGTTATAGGTGTAGGTCTCCCGGAACTTTCGGGCCCTGGTTGGTGTCTTTGCGTGTTGTACCGAGGTTGTTGTGTTCCCGAACTATAAGGGGTCGGGAACTTCGATAGGCGGAGCCTAGAGTCTGTTCTTGTTTGATAGGGTTCTAAGCATCGGCCTATCGGGTTTCCGAACCCTTATGGGGTCGGTCTTTCATGTGCGTTTAGTGTTCTGTTGTGGAGCCGTCTAGCGGATGGTGGTCCTGACTGTGTGGTTTTCCAGCCTCTGAGTGACCGTTGGTGTTGTTAGTCGATCTTGTTGATCGTGGTTTGGACTATAGCCTGCATGAGCCATATTGAGCTCGACAGAGATACGCGGATACTTTCCTTGTGGGGTCGCGCCCCTCGAGTGCCACTCCGGAGTTGGGCCTGTTACTTGCTATCGCGACTTGTCGACGCAGTCCCCCTGGCTGGGCCAGTTTTGGCAGTCACGGACACCCTACGGTAGACCCGTCCTGTTGAGGATGTGAGGCAGTAGTTGAGCGTAGGTTTGACTGGACCCTATGCGGCAGTCAGTATAGATTGGGTGAGTATAATGTGTGAGTTAGTAGATGCATCATGTTTCCATCTGTTCCACTTTTTGAGCATCTAGATAGAGGCATAGTAGCTGTAGAGTTACTTTTCCAGCCTTTCATTTTAGTTTTATATTGTTACTTTATGTCTCTAGTAGACTTAGTGGGCAGACCGTCGGGCTTGTTGGTGGCACCCACTGAGAACTACTTGGGACGTAGTTCTCACACACCGTCGAGGTGTCTTTTCCCACAGGGACTTGTACTCCTGTTCCTGCTGCTCCAGTTGCTGATCCGGCTGATCGAGGTAAGGGAGTCGCGAGATAGATCCCTACCAGTCGTCGTCGTCCAGAGAGTAGATGTACCCCTTTACTTTTTGAGAGTTCATGTTGAGAGACCTTGTAGTGAGGTATAGAGTTGTATTTTATTTACAGTTCGAGAGACTTATGTTTTGGGGAGGTTCTTGAGTTGTATATACTTTCATTTTCAGCAGTTTACTTTCAGCTCTGATATCTGTATAGTATAGTTGATCTTTTGCAGGTTTAGTCGCTTCATCTATACGGGGCTTCCCGTATGGGCGGTGGATCGTTGGCGAGCCCGGTCGCAGTTTCGACGACGGGGCGTGACAAGTAAACTACTAAAATTTGAAAATATCCAAATAGTACAAGTCTAAACCTCACAACAAGTCTCTTAAATAAAACTCTCAACAGTAACTATCTACAATATTCCAGCAGACTGTACTACAAAGCTTCAAATGGGTACAGCTACACTCCAAGGACGGGTAGGGAACTAGCTCGCGAATCCCCTTACCTCCGATCAGCAGAAATAGCAACACGAGTAGGAAGGGGTGAAGCCTTTGGAAAATCTGTCACCAACAGAGGGTGTTAGAACCTACACCGTCACGTAGTTCTCAGTGGGTACCACGTCCCAAGACCACTGGCTGCCGACTAAATCTACTAGAGGCATAAGATAACAAGGAAAACTGTAAATGTAAAGGGAAGCTGGAAAGAAATCTACGCTATCATGCCTCTATCTACAATGCTCAATGGGTGTACAGATAAAATGATGCATCGATCTACCAATATACTTTCAATCATCCCAATTATAGTGACTGCCACATAGGTCTAGTCAAACTTGCGCCCATCTACTGCCATTACATCC
>JAQNDB010003513.1:0-28964 GCA_029204045.2 Tillandsia leiboldiana | reverse complement strand
GTTTAACTAAAAGATTTGTGTGATCCGAATACTTCTTGTAGTGTAACACTTGGAAGAATCTTCAGCATTCAAACTGGACTTGGGACATGTTCAGGATCCGGATCAGGTTGTTCGATCCGGATCCCGAAGGTGGTTCGTTCATACATCGTCGCAATCCGGATCGTAGTCTCTTGATCCGGATCCCGAACGTTGAGTTTACCATCTACCTTGAACGATCCGGATCTTGCTTCGCAATCCGGATCCCGAACGTGATGTTTGGTGAACTGTATGAACGATCCGGATCGTAGTCACATGATCCAGATCCCGAACCTTCGTTTTTCTGGAATTGGCTGTTTCGTTATGACGATCCGGATCTCAGTTATCACGATCCGGATCGCCGTCGTTAAATTCCAGAAATGGCAGGTTTTGACTTCTTATCTCCTTCCTAGGGTTTCTAACCTATAAATAGACCCTATGTCTTTCTTTCTAGGGTCAATCCACATAGCCGTCATTTTCATATATCATCTTATACGGGCTATAGATCCACATATAGAGAAGAAAGGAAATCATTAGAGAATACTCTATGTTTCTTCATCTATATTGATTAGTTTGATTCTAGGTTTTCATACTCACATCTTGAGTTGAATCAAACTAATGAATACTTAGATGGTATTTCCGATCTATCTTTGATCTAAGTATTCGGCGGATCATCACCACCCAAAAACAACGATTACCCCAAAATCGGCGCGTGGATTCGCGTGTCCTTGTGGATTCAAGGTTCAATCGCTCTCGTTGATTCGGAGCGAGGCACGTTCGTGGATTCGAAGGGTGTGCTATTGGGTGAAGACCGTGGATTCGGTCGAACGTCGTGGATTCGGACGTTGGACGCCGTGGATTCGGCGTTGGGCGCAGATCGTGGATTCGAGAAGCCGTCTGGAGCGCGAGCGGAGAAGATCCTCTAGGAACGTATGGAAAAGGTTGAGTCGTAAGTGTGTACGGTAAATCACCTTGTACGTGTTTTAATTCTAGTGGATTTCTGCCGTGTTATCGGTCCCGTGGTTTTTTACTCCGGTGATCGAGTTTTAGATCCCCTATTTAGATCCTCTAATTATGCTTTATAGATCCGTATTCCAGAAATGGCAGGTTTTTATAGGATCCAACAAGTGGTATCGGAGCGGGAATAGGGTTGTGAACAATGGTTGAAGGTGGAAACATCAATCGACCCCCTTTCTTTGATGGAACAAATTATGCGTACTGGAAAGTACGGATGAAAGCCTTTTTATCTTCCATCGACGAAAGGGTGTGGCATTCAATTGAATCAGGATGGACTAATCCAACTGAACTTATCTCTGATGTTCACACCTTAAAACCTAGGTCGAAATGGACCAAGGAAGAGTTTGAGTTATCTTCTTACAATGGCAAGGGAATTAATGCTATTTTTAATGCCTTATCTCAAACTGAATTCTCTCGCGTCTCGGCATGTGAGACTGCGAAAGAAATCTGGGATGTTCTCCAGGTTACACATGAGGGAACTAACCTCGTGAAGATTCAGAAACTGCAGATGCTTACGAGCAAGTTTGACTCTATCTTGATGGCAGAAAATGAATCTTTCACGGACTACTATACACGATTGCAAGACATCGTAAACTCATGTGCTAATCTGGGAGAGAAGATTCCAGAATTTAAGATTGTAAGAAAAATCTTAAGAACTCTTCCTGAACGATTTCGCCAAAGGTACTGCCATTGAAACTATTAAACACCCGGACGAAATATGTGTAGCGGAATTAGTTGGTTCATTACAAACTTATGAAATGACTTTTAATACTAATAATTCTTCTGGAAAAGCATCCACTTCTAAGTCTTCAGGTTATGCGTTGAAAACAACTAAGGAAGAAGACGCGGATACATCCTCCTCGGACGATGACGAGAACCTTTCTATGGAGGAATTTGAGGAAGCAGCTCGCTCTCTTGACAAGGAATTTTCGCCGCAACTTTCGAAGGGGTAATTCAAGCAAATCTCCATCATTCGGAAGTGGAACAAAGGCAAGGGTACTCCAAGTCACAAGTCAAGAAAGCAGGAGGAAACTTCTCAAGGATAAGAAAAGGTTCAGAAGGGACAACTGCAATGCTTCAAATGTCGAGGCTACGGCCACATTGCAACGGAGTGTCCTAACAAGTATCCGGCAAAGAAGAAGGCGATGCCAGTCGTCACTTGGGATGACAACTCAACGTCAATGAGTCGTCTTCAAGTGATGAGAAAAGAGCTCCACGGCATTCCACGCGTCCGTATCTTCACCCTGCATGTGCTTATGGCAAGTACATCTGAGTCGTTGTCCAACTCCACTGTTGAAAAGAACGCAACGGACAACGAATCGGATGATTCGGAAGGTGAAGATTTTGCTCTAGCCTATCACAGATCTTTACAGGATTTAAAGAAACCGGCTAAGCAAAACAAGGGGTTGAGAGGGAGATTGCAGGATCTCGAAGAAGAAGTAAAAGGGTAACTTCTCTCTCGACCGATCTTGAAGTGGAAAGGGATAGTTTGATAAAAGCAAATGTTTCCCTTCAAGAGTCCAATGAGCAGCTCGAGAAGAACTATATAGATATGGTGAACAAAGCAAACTACTTCTTGAAGCTCTATGGCGAGGGCCGACAGGAAAGACGGGAAATGACAGAGACCATTCTCCAACTCAAGGATGACTTACAGCAATTCTCTTTAGGAAGGAGTAAGTTGGATAAACTCCTTGGTCTTGGTCAAACAAATCGGTTCGGCCTCGGGTACACTCAAACTGGAAACAGTCCAAGTTCGAGTGGGACAGTCTTTGTGCCTCAGTCGGTATCTCCTCCTCCGACACCGGAATTCAAGACAAAACAACGACAACAAACTACCTCATCCTCTTCGGAATCGTCAAGCTCAAAGGTATGTTTTCGTTGTAATTTTGCAGGGCACACTCGAAAGAAATTGCGACGATTGGAGCTCAAAGAACAAATCAACCACATCTTGCAATTGCTACCAATAAGCTCACTTCCCGGAATTCAAGGAAGGATTTTTTCAAAGAAAAGAACATTGGTAGCACCTCAAACCAAGACGATGACAAAAGAAAAAGATCAATCATACAAGACGTCGTCTTCAAGGAGAATCTCTCAACCTTTACCAACCTACTCCAAAACTCAAAGGTTTGGGTATGCAAAGGTGAAACCCCTCCTTGTCTTTAATCGTTCTACGATTAAATCTTGTATAGTTTATGTAGACTATTTTCTTTTCTTCTTTTTCTTTTGGCCAACTCGTCAACCATCCTTGCAAGGTAAATTGTATATTTTTTTCTTATTGGTTGATGTTTTCTCTCGGTTATCTTGGGTAGCATTTCTGAGAGAGAAAGCTGATACGTTTGACTCTTTTCATGAGATTTGCCATCGTATTATGATTGAAAAGAATGAAAAGATCATTCGTGTTAGAAGTGATAGGGGTGGAGAATTCATAAATTTCAAAATTCATTGACTTTTGTACTTCAAATGGCAATTAAACATGAATTCTCGGCACCCTATACACCTCAGCAGAATGGTGTTGTTGAGCGCAAAAACAGGGTTGTTCAAGAGATGGCGCGTGTGATGCTTCATAGCCGGAAATTACCGCTACATTTTTGGGCTGAAGCTGTGAACACCGCTGTCTATGTCATTAACAGAGTGTATTTGCGCCCAGGAACCTTAAATACACCATATGAGCTGTGGTTAGTAGAAAACCGGATATCAAGTACTTTCGTATCTTCGGGAGTCGATGTTACATCTTACGTGACCGTGAAAATCTTGGAAAGTTCGACTCTCGAAGTAATGAAGGGATCTTTTTGGGTTATTCTACGAATAGCAGAGCATATCGAGTATTTAACATTGAATCTAAGACGATCGTAGAATCTATAAATGTTAAAGTAGATGAAGCTTCTCATTTTGAATCAGAAAAATCTACCCTCGATATCTCTCTAGATGATGATTCTCCTGCTAGTGCATCTTCTCATAATAATACTTCCAATATTAATGATGCATCTAATGGTTCTTCTAGTTTATCTGATGTGCAGGAATCATCTCGTGTACCTCCGAGTACTCCGTTTCAACAAACGCTACGAATCTCCAAGGATCATCCGGAATCGAACATCATTGGAGATCCACAAGAAGGAGTTAGAACTCGAAGGCAGTTGGTTTGCGGATTTGCTTGCTACGTATCTTTAATCGAACCAAAGACAATAGATGAAGCTCTTCAGGATGACTACTGGATTAAAGCAATGCAGGAAGAGCTTCATCAATTTGAGCGAAACAAAGTCTGGGAATTAACGAAGCCTCCAAAGCAACATAATGTGATAGGTACCAAATGGATCTTCAAGAACAAGAAAGATGAAGATGGTACTATCATCAGGAAACAAGGCACGAACTAGTGCTCAAGGCTACTCTCAAGTAGAAGGTATAGACTTTGACGAAACTTTCGCCCCTGTAGCTAGACTCGAGTCCATTCGTATATTGTTTGCCATTGCCTGTCATTTTAAAATCAAATTATTTCAAATGGACGTCAAGAGCGCATTTCTAAATGGGTTTTTTAAATGAGGAAGTTTATGTAGCTCAACCGAAGGTTTTGTAGATCATAAACAACCTAACCATGTTTTTTTCGTTTGAAAAAGGCTCTTTACGGTCTGAAACAAGCACCGCGAGCATGGTACGAAAGGTTAACAAAGCACCTTTTGGAGAAGGGCTATACTCGAGGGGGAGCTGACAGGACTCTCTTTGTGAAGCATTATCAAAATAATTTCATTGTAGCACAAATCTATGTCGATGACATTGTATTTGGTGCAACAAAAGATAATGATGCTTCTAAATTCGCGGAGACCATGGAAAGCGAATTTGAGATGTCCATGATGGGCGAACTGTCTTATTTTCTTGGATTGCAAATTAAACAAAATGATGAAGGTATTCACTTGAGTCAATCCAAGTATGCACTGGAGTTGGTCAAAAGTTTGATCTAGAAAATTGTAAAGATTTTCCAACTCCAATGGGAACTAGCCACAAGGGACTTGGAAGTGAATCACATAGTGAGAATGTAGACGAGAAACTGTATAGAAGTATGATTGGAAGTCTACTTTACCTCACGGCTAGTCGCCCGGATATATCCTTAGTGTTGGATTTGCGCGAGATATCAATCAGCACCAAAGGAGGTTCACCTGAAAGCGGTGAAACGGATCATCCGGTACATCAAAGGATCAATTAATCTCGGAATTTGGTATCCTATGGGAACAAGTCTGGACATTGTTGGATACTCAGATGCCGATTGGGCAGGATCAGTGGATGATCGGAAAAGCACGAGTGGTGCATGCTTCTATCTTGGCCATTGCCTTGTTGCATGGCACAGTAAAAAGCAGAATTGCATAGCACTCTCGACTGCCGAAGCGGAATACATTTCAGCTGGAAGTTGCTCAACTCAACTCATTTGGATGAAAAGCGTATTGAGTGACTTCCGCATTTCAGTATCTTCGGTAACAATTCTTTGTGACAACACAAGTGCAATTAACATTTCTAAAAACCCTGTGTTGCACTCTAGAACAAAACATATTGAACTTAGATATCATTTTCTTAGAGAGCTAGTTGAATCAAATACTCTTCAACTTTCATATATTTCAACTGAAGATCAATTAGCTGACTTTTTAACAAAACCTTTGGATCAAAAACGTTTTATTCATTTGCGAAAAGCAATTGGTATGTTGTCTTTGAAATAAACTTCTTTTTGAAACCTTTGCTTAAAATAGGTTTTGTATTTGTTTTGTTCTATTCAATATCTATGTTTATACATAGGATAGTAATTGAGCATAGATCTTAATTGACTTTAATTGCATCTGTTCACACATTTAGAAATTTATTATGCTTTTGCCATCATAATATTTCATTGTTGCAATGATCGTTTATGTTAATTAAATCATCTTCTAAAGTGATCAAAGTCAATTTCTCTCTCAATGATCTCTTGGTATAGTCATTATCTTATTTGACTGTTTAGTCGAGTATGAAATCGAGATCAATTTTTGGTTGAATACTTTATATCTTAAATAATTGATAGCCAATTGAGGGGGAGTCAAAGATAATATAAAATGCTCAAAAGATGTGGAAAGAGTTACATCCCAATGAGGAGTGTGAAAACTACCACCACATGGAGGAAAGAGCTACCACCTCGGTCGTCCGAGTATTGTGTGCAGCTACCACATGTATACCAAGCATGGTTGTTCAAATTTTTGATTAAGTAAAATGCATGTTGAAATACTTGACTCTGTCAAATTTCAAGGTTGGTATAAGGTGGGATTTTAAAGAAAGATGCTCAAAGAGCCACTCTCTTCAACAGATTGTCTAGAAATATTATCTACCATATTTGGGATTTCAAACATCTATTGATCTTTGTATTTCATTTTCTTTACCGAATTGATTATTTGATAAAGGCATTACTCATAAGATCAAGTTAGATGTAATTGAAGGTGTTCAACTTTAAGGGATTTAATTCTTGTAAATTTTCGTTTCATTTTTGGATATTACTGATAGATTTGGCATAATCTAATTCTTGTTGTGTGAAACGATGCGTTTTGTTTAAAGCTGATACACCTTTGTGCTTACAATCTTTTTCTGGTTTTTCTTGAATTTCTCTGAAATTTTTCTAAAGAAAAAGTTGGGGCCGATCCGGATCGGGCAAGGTGATCCGGATCCCGAACGCAGGTTTTCTCCTGCGGGCTGACGATCCGGATTGGACCTGCCGATCCGGATCCCGAACGCAGTTTTTTTCACTGCGGGTAGCCGATCCGGATCGCAAGCTCGGGAGGATCCGGATCGCGGCTAGGTTTTTATAAAGAACAAAAGGGTTTTGATTTCTTTTACTCCAATCTTTTGTTCAAAAGTTTCCAGAGCGCTTCTCTCTAGATTTCATCCTCCTTGGAAGCTTTCTAACTCAAGTTCTTCAGTTCCAAGTAAGTTTTATTGATCAAAATCTCGGTTTTTCACCGTTTTTCTCTTTTCCTCCTCAAACGTACGAAATTCTTGGATCGATTTTGTTTGTGGATGTTTTTTGATCAAATTTCTTTGAAATAAGAACTCTGGGTTGTTTAGTTTTGATTATATGCTAGGTTTTTTCCTGATTAACGGATTTTTAGGCTTCGATTTCTAAAATTTCGGTTTTAGGGCATATAATAAGGATTTTCGAAAATCATGCAATTGATCTATCTTTAAAAGTCCTTTTGCAAAACTAATTTGATTCTTAGTCTCTCTACATGATTATGATTGTTTGGGTACAATTTTTTCAATTTTTGAAAACTAAGAATTTTTGTGTTCTTGAGTTGGTTTTCACAGGACACCTTCTTAACTCAAGCACTTTGATCATTGTCACTCTCTTGGTTAATCCTGTTACTAGTCACAATGGTGCACAAGAGTACATCTGAAAAAGAGGAACCAGATATTTCAACAGGAGATAAGACTACCGAAGGCAGGGAGGACAGCTCAGAGTACGATACTGAAGAATGGGATGAATTCTTCAAAGATGTTCAACAGAAGATTGATGAGCAAAACAGGAAATTTGTCAAAGGCAAAAGGCTCATGAAATCTGCATCAACAACTAAGCAATATACAAGACGAAAGGATGTCTTAAGAAGTGAAAGTTATCATAGTGGGCCTCTTACTAGAGCTCGCTCACTCTCTGGGGTTCTACAAACTGAATCTCCATGGGTTAAGGGATTGGATGCACCATCTGCTTCTAGACAGCATCCATCACACTCGAAAAGACAGGGTACAGACGCTGTTGTATTGGAATCGCTTCGCCAGGAACAACAAAGACTCTCGGCTGCACAAGAGAGGACATCGAAAGAACTTCAGCGGATTTCCTCTGATCACAAGAAGATCAAGAAGAAGTGTTCAACTATTTCGACAATGCTTAAAGGGATTTTGAGCAAGCTGAGTTGTACCAGCTCAGACTCCTACGACTGAACTGCACCTTCCTTTCCTTTTGTGCAGGATTACGATTTTAGGATTTAGTTTTATACTTACGTTAGCTTAGTTCTCAGGTTTTACATTTTATTGGAACTTTTTACTCTCCTCACATTTCGTAGTCTTAACTACATTTTGGCTTTGTTTTGTGACAAAAAGGGGGGAGAGAGTTAGAGAGAACTTTGAACAATGTTGACTGCATGAAACATCAAGGTAAGTGAACAATGTTTGATATGAAAACTGGATGAACATCAAGGTAAGTATTACTCCAACTTCCGTTCTCAACTTGAGGTTTTTCAGCTGTATGAATGCATGCCTCGACTAACTATTTGCTAACTATTTGGGCATGTAATATAACTAACAAGTTGATGTTCACTAACAAGTTTGTGACACTTGGTTTTTGATTGCATAGAAGATATGTTGGTTCTTAACTCTGATCAATTACGTATCTATATATATTTAAGTTTGTCACAAACATGTTCATGACATTTGGTTTTTACGTGCAAAGAAGATATGTTGGTGTTTTTTAACTATGATCAGTTTACATATCTGAATATAAATGTCATGATAAGTATAAATGAGTTTAAACTTCATCTCTGTTTGTGGTTTTTGAATGATACAAAATTCTTGAGGTATCTAACGATTTCTTTTGTCAAGAATGATTTCTTTTTGCAGAGAGTACAGATGTCTAAGTCTAGAGTCTGTTTTAGGAGTTTAACTCATGTATTGTATTTTGGATCTCCATTGTAAATTTTTGTTGTATGGTGATAGCAACAAAAATATCTTTTTGAATTTTCTTTAGTGGATCTGTGTTTTGTCACGAAACCGCCAAAGGGGGAGATTGTTACGGAATTTGAGTTGGCGTAGTTTCGTGAAAGTTTCAAGTCCTGAAGATTGAAGGTGAAGAAAGTTGGATCATTTAACTCAATCTCAAGAAAGAAGAATTCAAAAGGATCAGGTATGTTTAACTAAAGAATTTGTGTGATCCGAATACTTCTTGTAGTGTAGAAACACTTGGAAAAATCTTTCATTGCATAAAAAATCAAAAACTGGACTTGGGACATGTTCAGGATCCGGATCAGGCTGTTCGATCCGGATCCCGAAGGTGGTTCGTTCATACATCGTCGCAATCCGGATCGTAGTCTTTTGATCCGGATCCCGAACGTTGAGTTTACCATCTACCTTGAACGATCCGGATCTTGCTTCGCAATCCGGATCCCGAACGTTGATGTTTGGTGAACTGTATGAACGATCCGGATCGTAGTCACATGATCCGGATCCCGAACCTTCGTTTTTCTGGAATTGGCTGTTTAGTTATCACGATCCGGTTCGCCGTCCGTAAAATTCTAGAAATGGCAGGTTTTTTATTCTTATCTCCTTCCTAGGGTTTCTAACCTATAAATAGACCCTATGTCTTTCTTTCTAGGGTTAATCCACATAGCCGTCATTTTCATATATCATCTTATATGGCTATAGATCCACATATAGAGAAGAAAGGAAATCATTAGAGAATACTCTATGTTTCTTCATCTATATTGATTAGTTTGATTCTAAGTTTTCATACTCACATCTTGAGTTGAATCAAACTAATGAATACTTAGATGGTATTTCCGATCTATCTTTGATCTAAGTATTCGGCGGATCATCACCACCCAAAAAACAACGATTACCCCAAAATCGGCGCGTGGATTCGCGTGTCCTTGTGGATTCAAGGTTCAATCGCTCTCGTGGATTCGGAGCGAGGCACGTTGGTGGATTCGAAGGGTGCTATTGGGTGAAGACCGTGGATTCGGTCGGACGTCGTGGATTCGACGTTGGACGCCGTGGATTCGGCGTTGGGCGCAGATCGTGGATTCGAGAAGCGTCTGGAGCGAGCGGAGAAGATCCTCTAGGAGCGTATGGAAAAGGTTGAGTCGTAAGTGTGTACGGTAAATCACCTTGTACGTGTTTTAATTCTAGTGGATTTCTGCCGTGTTATCGGTCCCGTGGTTTTTTACTCCGGTGATGGAGTTTTCCACGTAAAAATCTTGCGAGTTATTTTCATTTCCGCATTGGATTTTTATCGCAACGATTTTTGAGTGTTTATACGTTTACACCTATTCACCCCCCTCTAGGTGTTTCTTCCCCTATTTAGATCCGTATTATTTACGACCCACTGGTGTTCGGACTTGTTCAGGATCCGGATCAGAGCCAACGATCCGGATCTCGAAGGTTGTTGCTTCATACAAGACTTCGATCCGGATCCATGCAATTTCCGATCCGGATCCCGAATGTTAAGTTTTCTGATTTGTATGAACGATCCGGATCGGGCCTTGCAATCCGGATCCCGAACCCTTGGTTTTCTGGAATCGTCAATCTCGTTACGACGATCCGGATCGCAATAAATCTGATCCGGATCGCCGTCCTGAAAATTTCCAGATAAGGTATGTTTTTGATTCTTATCTCTTTCCAAAGGTTTCTAACCTATAAATAGACACTTAGGGTTTCTCAAGAACGTGGGTTCTCTACCGATTAATTTATAAAACACTTGAGAGCAACCCTAGAGGCTAGGTTTTTATCATTCTTCTTTATAGCCTCTTTTAGGTCAATTCGATGGTTCCTTCAAGAACATATCTTTGGTCGAATTGATCTAATCTTTGCTTAGAGATTTCTTCTACGGTTCTTCATTGATAATCTAAGCAAAGGATCACCATCGAAGTCAATATTCTTATCGACTGAGTTTGCGTCGTGGATTCGACGTGGCATCGTGGATTCGGTGTGCTAAAGGCGTTTCGTGGATTCGAAGCGTGCGTTCGTGGATTCGAACGTGAGCAGTGGACGGGCAAAACGGTGGAGCGCGAGGTCCAAGAAATTGAAGGAGGGGTTAAATCCGTGGAGACGGTAATCACCTTGTTATTCTTCTTTTCTTAGGGATTGTTATTGCGTGGATATCCAACCGGTCAGCGCGAGGTCCGAAGAAGCTGAAGGAGGGGTTGAGTCCGTGGAGTCGGTAATCACCTTGTTATTCTTCTATTCTTAGTGGATTGTTATTGCGTGTTGGTCCCGTGGTTTTTCTCCTGGATTGGAGTTTCCACGTATATCTCGGTGTGCTGTTTTTATTTTCCGCATTGGTTTTTATTTTGCACTGAGATTGAGTTTTTAAGTATTACACCTATTCACCCCCCCTCTAGTTGTTTGATAGTACCTATTTAGATCCTTTGGGATTCATAACTCTACAATTGGTATCAGAGCGGGTTTTAGATTTATCTATCTTGATGGGTGAAAGTGGTAATATTTATAGACCTCCTCTTTTTGATGGGACTAATTATGCTTATTGGAAAGTGCGGATGAGAGCTTTTCTCATCGCAATTGATGAGCGAGTATGGCAATCCGTGGAATGCGGTTGGGTGCATCCTGTTGAGGAAGTAGGAAATTCTACTACCCCAAAACCTCGCTCTAGATGGTCCAAAGAGGAATTTGAAAGATCTTCTTACAATGGGAAAGGTATGAACGCTTTATTTAATTCTCTTTCCTCGACTGAGTTCACAAGAATTTCCGCGTGTGAAACCGCGAAGAAAATTTGGGATATTCTCAAAATTACACATGAGGGTACTAATCTTGTAAAAATTCAAAAGCTCCAGATGCTTACAAGTCAATTTGACTCTATTCATATGGAAGGGCATGAATTGTTTACAGATTATTACACTAGACTTCAAGATGTAATAAATACATGTGCTAATTTAGGAAAAAAGATCCCGGAGTCGAAAATTGTAAGAAAGATACTTCGGACTCTTCCGGAACGGTTTAGGGCAAAGGTTACCGCCATTGAAACCGTTAGTCATCCGGATGAGATGAGTGTAGAGGAATTAGTAGGTGCTTTGCAAACTTATGAATTGACTTTTCCTACTAATCAAGTTTCTTCCAAGTCTTCTTCTAAGCTTACAGGTATTGCATTCAAATCCACAAAGAAAGAAGATAGCGAATCGAGTTCCGACGATGAAATCTCTTTTGCCGATTTTGAAGAACAATTGGCGCGGATCACAAAGAAATTTCGTCGGAAATTTTGGAAGAATCGAACCGATGGATCTTCATCCACGAAACCATCTAAAGGATCATCGGGTTCTAAATCCTCTAACCTCAAATTCCTTGCAAAACCTTCTAAGGAAAAAGATGAATTCGAAGGGGAAATCCGATGTTATAGATGCAAAGGCTACGGCCATATTTCAACGGATTGTCCTACTCCGAAATTATATAAAAAGAAGGCTTTGCAAGCGAAAACTTGGGACGATTTTACTTCTAATGAATCAACCTCAAGTAAAGAGGAAAAAATCGTTGCTTCTCATGCCTCTCATTTTCCCTCTTCTAATAATTGTTTATCATCATTAGTCACTAACTCTACTCCTTTGATTTTGTATGAAACATCAACAACCGGCGGAGAGTCATCAAGTGAGGGGGAGTCGGACGAGGAAGAACTCGTTGAGGCATATCAACAACTTCTTGCGGAATCTAAGAAGATGGCCAAACATATCAAGAAGTTGAGAAAGCAATGACTTGAAGATCAAGACGAGAATCATGCTTTAAAGATCAAACTTCATGATCTCGAGGAGGAACGAGAGCTTTTATTGGATAATAATAAAATCCTCCAAGAAAAGATAAATCAATCGGAAACGGTCGTTAATTCCCATATTAACAAGATTGATTTTCTTGAAAAGCAGTTTGAGGAAATACATGTCACCAATCAAGCATTGACCAAGCAAGTTCATCAACTTAAATCCGACATACAAAGGATTTCAACCGGTTCCAAGAAACTTGAATGTATGTCCGGATTAGGTCAAACAAGCAAGGTTGGTTTGGGATTCAAAAAGAACCAAACTGTGAATGCTTCAAGTTCCACAATGAAATTGAAAGGAAGAACTTGTCACCTATGTGGACTTGAAGGACATTTGGTGAAGAATTGCCCGAAAAATAGAAAGAAGAGTCCTTCGGCAACTTCATCTACGGAGCGAACTCAACGGAATCAAAAGACACATCAAGTCAAAGGAGTTCACTCAACCCACCAAAGGTCCGAGCCACAACATCAATCATTCAAGTGGATCACTGCGAGGCAAAGACCTAAGGTGGATCAACAGTCAAAGCGGACAACCCCCGGCCACAACGAATCAAGACAACCCAAAATCCAGCGATTTTGGATTCGGAAAGGTGATATCTTTCCTTGTCTTAAGTTCTAAATAGCTTATGACTGTATGTACTGCTTTGATTAGTTTTCCTTTCATATTTTTCTTAATCTTTGCATTACATATTTCTCAATGCTCTTCGTTTTTATACTTTGTTTTTGAACAAAAGGGTTTTTACTGAACAAGTGCATTGAATAAAAAGGGCTTCACCTTTATTCACTCCAAATTAATTTTATTTGGATTATCAACTTTACTCCTTAATCATAATCTTGAAGATACTTCATTATAGGAGTTTTTGATTTTATAAGCATCAAATTTTAGAAATCATGTGTGATCTTTAGATGCTTAATCTATCTCGGTTGTGTGAATTCATTGTGATAAACGTGAGACAACCGATAGACTAAAATTTGGGATTTAATTCTTTCACGTAAGAGATTGCATTCTTTCAAGGGTATTGAAATGATTTGCAAAAGATGTGGAAAGAGTTACATCCGAAAGGAGTGTGAAAACTACCACCACATGTAGGAAAGAGCTGCCACCCCGGTCGTCCGGTTTGTGTGTGAAGCTACCACATGTTATGGATGCTTGATAGTATTTTATGAGAAAATCTTTAGTTGAAGCATTTGGAGATTTATATGCAAAACTCTTATATTTTGAACAATCTCCTGGTTGGTATAAGGTGGGATAGTTGAAAGATGCTCAAAGAGCCACCCTTAGGTATTTTAGTGCTTATCTCAATTTGAAAGGGTAGAATTCAAGATTGATGTCGTTTGGAAATCTCCGTATGTCATCTTTGTAAATCCGTTACATCTTGATAGACTTTGGATCTCAAGATTATTTTTGATGACTTGTGTTTGATGAATATAACATGAAAAACGGTTTATAATGTTTTACCTCTATTTTTCATGATTTTGGAGTAAATCTTTTTAATTTTGTGAAATTAATTGGATTGAATGACATCTGTGTGAATTCACTGTTTAAAGCACTTAAATTGATTTCTTGATGGAATACAAATCGGTATTTGAAAAGATTCTAAAATCTGGATTTGTTTCAAGAAATTATTTAATTTTTGCTTTCTGGTACCGGTACGCAATCTGCATTTTTGTTATATATACCAGAACTGAGCTTTTATCTCTCTTTCTCCATGAACTAATTTTGTTAGTAATTTCCTTTTGTCTAGTATGTTCACTGTTTGACAATTTGTGACAAAAAGGGGGAGAAGAGAAATGACGGAGATGAGATCATCAAGAGAGGACAAACGAAACGAAAATGGAAAAATGGGGGAGAACGGAAAATGATGATCGTACCACAAAGGGGGAGAACATAGATGCTCAAGAACATGGAGAACATGTTAGAGATGCTCAAGATAGGGGGAGACAAAGAAAAAATTGAAAGAGCAGAAAAACAAAAGAACCAAAAGGAAGACGGATCAAACGTAGGATTTTAATTTCTAACAACTAACGTTTGATTTTGTTTGGAGTTTTGTTTTGCAGGAATTACATCACTTTAAGACTCCAAGTCCTAAGTCATAGAGTATGTTCTAGGACTGTTTGGTTCAAATGTAATTTTGTATTTATTGGATCTTTCACGCAAAGAAAATCAATGTTTTGGTGATGACATTGATTTTCGATTTTTTGGTTTAAGATGAGTGACTTGAGCGCCTTTATGTATTTTTGGGTTTTGTCACGAAATTGCCAAAGGGGGAGATTGTTACGGCATTTTGGTATTGGCATATTTCGTGAGTCATGTCAGTGAGTTGAGTCGGAGTCTTAAAGGGATCAAATAGTCAATCAGCAATCAAAGACTTAGAGAAGATTCAACAAGAGCTCAAGTTGACACTCAGTGTCTTGAATCTTGAAGATTGAAGTTGAAGAATTGTGGATCAGTTACATCAATCTCAAGAAGAAAGTATTCAAGAGGATCAGGTATGTTTAACTAAATATTTGTGGTGATCCGAATACTTTCTTATAGTGTAGAAACACTTGGATGAACTTTTAATTGCATAATAATCAAAAACTGGACTTGGGACATGTTCAGGATCCGGATCAGGCTGTTCGATCCGGATCCCGAAGGTGGTTCGTTCATACATCGTCGCAATCCGGATCGTAGTCTCTTGATCCGGATCCCGAACGTTGAGTTTACCATCTACCTTGAACGATCCGGATCTTGCTTCGCAATCCGGATCCCGAACGTTGATGTTTGGCGAACTGTATGAACGATCCGGATCGTAGTCACATGATCCGGATCCCGAACCTTCGTTTTTCTGGAATTGGCTGTTTCGTTATGACTATCCGGATCTCAGTTATCACGATCCGGATCGCCGTCCGTAAAATTCCAGAAATGGCAGGTTTTTGATTCTTATCTCCTTCCTAGGGTTTCTAACCTATAAATAGACCCTATGTCTTTCTTTCTAGGGTCAATCCACATAGCCGTCATTTTCATATATCATCTTATACGGCTATAGATCCACATATAGAGAAGAAAGGAAATCATTAGAGAATACTCTATGTTTCTTCATCTATATTGATTAGTTTGATTCTAGGTTTTCATACTCACATCTTGAGTTGAATCAAACTAATGAATACTTAGATGGTATTTCCGATCTATCTTTGATCTAAGTATTCGGCGGATCATCACCACCCAAAAACAACGATTACCCCAAAATCGGCGCGTGGATTCGCGTGTCCTTGTGGATTCAAGGTTCAATCGCTCTCGTGGATTCGGAGCGAGGCACGTTCGTGGATTCGAAGGGTGCTATTGGGTGAAGACCGTGGATTCGGTCGGACGTCGTGGATTCGACGTTGGACGCCGTGGATTCGGCGTTGGGCGCAGATCGTGGATTCGAGAAGCGTCTGGAGCGAGCGGAGAAGATCCTCTAGGAGCGTATGGAAAAGGTTGAGTCGTAAGTGTGTACGGTAAATCACCTTGTACGTGTTTTAATTCTAGTGGATTTCTGCCGTGTTATCGGTCCCGTGGTTTTTTACTCCGGTGATGGAGTTTTCCACGTAAAAATCTTGCGAGTTATTTTCATTTCCGCATTGGGTTTTTTATCGCAACGATTTTTGAGTGTTTATACGTTTACACCTATTCACCCCCCTCTAGGTGTTTCTTCCCCTATTTAGATCCGTATTATTTACGACCCAACAAGTGGTATCAGAGCGGGAATAGGGTTGTGAACAATGGTTGAAGGTGGAAACATCAATCGACCCCCTTTCTTTGATGGAACAAATTATGCGTACTGGAAAGTACGGATGAAAGCCTTTTTATCTTCCATCGACGAAAGGGTGTGGCATTCAATTGAATCAGGATGGACTAATCCAACTGAACTTATCTCTGATGTTCACACCTTAAAACCTAGGTCGAAATGGACCAAGGAAGAGTTTGAGTTATCTTCTTACAATGGCAAGGGAATTAATGCTATTTTTAATGCCTTATCTCAAACTGAATTCTCTCGCGTCTCGGCGTGTGAGACTGCGAAAGAAATTTGGGATGTTCTCCAGGTTACACATGAGGGAACTAACCTCGTGAAGATTCAGAAACTGCAGATGCTTACGAGCAAGTTTGACTCTATCTTGATGGCAGAAAATGAATCTTTCACGGACTACTATACACGATTGCAAGACATCGTAAACTCATGTGCTAATCTGGGAGAGAAGATTCCAGAATTTAAGATTGTAAGAAAAATCTTAAGAACTCTTCCTGAACGATTTCGCCCAAAGGTTACTGCCATTGAAACTATTAAACACCCGGACGAAATACGTGTAGAAGAATTAGTTGGTTCATTACAAACTTATGAAATGACTTTTAATACTAATAATTCTTCTGGAAAAGCATCCACTTCTAAGTCTTCAGGTTATGCGTTGAAAACAACTAAGGAAGAAGACGCGGATACATCCTCCTCGGACGATGACGAGAACCTTTCTATGGAGGAATTTGAGAAGCAACTCGCTCTCTTGACAAGGAATTTTCGCCGCAACTTTCGAAGGGGTAATTCAAGCAAATCTCCATCCTTCGGAAAGTGGAACAAAGGCAAGGGTACTCCGAGTCACAAGTCAAGAAAGCAGGAGAACTTCTCAAAGGATAAGAAAAGTTCAGAAGGACAACTCCAATGCTTCAAATGTCGAGGCTACGGCCACATTGCAACGGAGTGTCCTAACAAGTATCCGGCAAAGAAGAAGGCGATGCAAGTCGTCACTTGGGATGACAACTCAACGTCAAATGAGTCGTCTTCAAGTGATGAAGAAAAGAGCTCCACGGCATTCCACGCGTCCACATCTTCACCATTCATGTGCTTTATGGCAAGTACGTCTGAATCATTGTCCAACTCCACTGTTGAAAAGAATGCAATGGACAATGAATCGGATGATTCGGAAGGTGAAGAGTTTGCTCTAGCCTATCACAGACTTTTGAGGGATTCAAAGAAAGTGGCTAAGCAAAACAAGAGTTTGAGAAGGAGATTGCATGATCTCGAAAAAGAAGTAAAAAGGGCAACTTCTTTCTCAAACGCTCTTGAAGTGGAAAGGGAAAATCTGGTAAAAGTTAATGTTTCCCTTCAAGAGTCCAATGAGCTTTTTGAGAAGGAACATACAAAACTGGTGGATAAAGCGGATCACTTCTCAAAGCTCTACAACGAGGCTCGACAGGATAAGCTGGAAATGACTGAGACCATCTTCCAACTCAAGGATGACTTGCAGCGATTCTCTTCAGGAAGGAGTAAGTTGGATAGACTTCTTGGTCTTGGTCAAACAAATCGGTTCGGCCTCGGGTACACTCAAACTGGAAACAGTCCAAGTTTGAGTGGGACAGTTTTTGTGCCTCAGTCGGTATCTTCTCCTCCGACACCGGAATTCAAGACAAACAACGTCAACAAACCTACCTCATCCTCCTTGGGATCGTCTAGCTCTAAGGTATGTTTTCGTTGTGGTATTTCAGGGCACATAAGAAGATATTGCAAGACGGGAGTCGAACGCTCATCTCAAGCACCTCTTGCATCAACTACCAAAAAGGCTTCTTTCCGGAAATCAAAGCAAAACTTTTCAAATGAAAAGAGACTTGGTAGTTCACCGCGCAAGACGACTTCATCAAGGAGCAACAATCGTTTTAACAAGACGCTTTCACCTAGGCACAAAACTTCACGACCATTACAGACGCATTCCAAAAAGGTTTGGGTGCGCAAAGGTGAAATTTTCCCTTGTCTTGTTTCCAATATTTCCTTGCATGCATATGATAGCTCGTCTTGGTATCTGGATAGCGGGTGTTCCCGTCACATGACCGGTGACAAAAATAGTTTTCAAAATCTTGAGAAAATCTCCGGAGGACGCGTTGTTTTCGGAGACGGTCGTTCTTCCAAAATTATTGGAAAGGGAACAGTAGCTATTCCAGATGGCCCGGTTCTAAATAATGTGTTATTTGTTGATGGCCTTAAGACTAACCTCATAAGCATAAGTCAACTTTGCGACAATGGTTTTTCAGTTAACTTTTCTTCTGTTGAATGTGTTGTAACTGATAAGGACCAAGTCTTCTTTTTAAAAGGGGTTAGATCTGAAAACAATTGTTATGTTGTTCCTAATAAATTTTCTGAAACATGTAACCTAGTTTCTTTGGGTAATGAATCAATTTGGCATGAAAGGCTAGGTCACATAAATTTTAAGGAACTTGCTAAGATTTCAAATAAGGACGTGGTCAAGGGGATTCCAAAACTTTTATTTAAACAAAACAATGTGTGTGGTGGCTGTCAAAAGGGAAAACAGTCCAGAACTGCACACAAGAGCTTGAACCACATCGGTACAAAACGGCCTTTGGAACTTTTACACATGGATTTAATGGGGCCAACTCGTCAACCATCTTTGGGAGGTAAATGGTATATTTTCTTATTGGTTGATGATTTCTCTCGGTTTTCTTGGGTAGCATTTCTGAGAGAGAAAGCTGATACGTTTGATTCTTTTCATGAGATTTGCCATCGTATTATGATTGAAAAGAATGAAAAGATCATTCGTGTTAGAAGTGATAGGGGTGGAGAATTCATAAATTCAAAATTCATTGACTTTTGTACTTCAAATCGCATTAAACATGAATTCTCGGCACCCTATACACCTCAGCAGAATGGTGTTGTTGAGCGCAAAAACAGGGTTGTTCAAGAGATGGCGCGTGTGATGCTTCATAGCCGGAAATTATCGCTACATTTTTGGGCTGAAGCTGTGAACACCGCTGTCTATGTCATTAACAGAGTGTATTTGCGCCCAGGAACCTTGAATACACCATATGAGCTGTGGTTTAGTAGAAAACCGGATATCAAGTACTTTCGTATCTTCGGGAGTCGATGTTACATCTTACGTGACCGTGAAAATCTTGGAAAGTTCGGCTCTCGAAGTAATGAAGGGATCTTTTTGGGTTATTCTACGAATAGCAGAGCATATCGAGTATTTAACATTGAATCTAAGACGATCGTAGAATCTATAAATGTTAAAGTAGATGAAGCTTCTCATTTTGAATCTGAAAAATCTACCCTCGATATCTCTCTAGATGATGATTCTCCTGCTAGTGCATCTTCTCATAATAATACTTCCAATATTAATGATGCATCTAATGGTTCTTCTAGTTTATCTGATGTGCAGGAATCATCTCGTGTACCTCCGAGTACTCCGTTTCAACAAACGCTACGAATCTCCAAGGATCATCCGGAATCGAACATCATTGGAGATCCACAAGAAGGAGTTAGAACTCGAAGGCAGTTGGTTTGCGGATTTGCTTGCTACGTATCTTTAATCGAACCAAAGACAATAGATGAAGCTCTTCAGGATGACTACTGGATTAAAGCAATGCAGGAAGAGCTTCATCAATTTGAGCGAAACAAAGTCTGGGAATTAACGAAGCCTCCAAAGCAACATAATGTGATAGGTACCAAATGGATCTTCAAGAACAAGAAAGATGAAGATGGTACTATCATCAGGAACAAGGCACGACTAGTTGCTCAAGGCTACTCTCAAGTAGAAGGTATAGACTTTGACGAAACTTTCGCCCCTGTAGCTAGACTCGAGTCCATTCGTATATTGTTTGCTATTGCTTGTCATTTTAAAATCAAATTATTTCAAATGGACGTCAAGAGCGCATTTCTAAATGGGTTTTTAAATGAGGAAGTTTATGTAGCTCAACCGAAAGGTTTTGTAGATCATAAACAACCTAACCATGTTTTTCGTTTGAAAAAAGCTCTTTACGGTCTGAAACAAGCACCGCGAGCATGGTACGAAAGGTTAACAAAGCACCTTTTGGAGAAGGGCTATACTCGAGGGGGAGCTGACAGGACTCTCTTTGTGAAGCATTATCAAAATAATTTCATTGTAGCACAAATCTATGTCGATGACATTGTATTTGGTGCAACAAAAGATAATGATGCTTCTAAATTCGCGGAGACCATGGAAAGCGAATTTGAGATGTCCATGATGGGCGAACTGTCTTATTTTCTTGGATTGCAAATTAAACAAAATGATGAAGGTATTCACTTGAGTCAATCCAAGTATGCACTGGAGTTGGTCAAAAAGTTTGATCTAGAAAATTGTAAAGATTTTCCAACTCCAATGGGAACTAGCCACAAGGGACTTGGAAGTGAATCACATAGTGAGAATGTAGACGAGAAACTGTATAGAAGTATGATTGGAAGTCTACTTTACCTCACGGCTAGTCGCCCGGATATATCCTTTAGTGTTGGGATTTGCGCGAGATATCAATCAGCACCAAAGGAGGTTCACCTGAAAGCGGTGAAACGGATCATCCGGTACATCAAAGGATCAATTAATTTCGGAATTTGGTATCCTATGGGAACAAGTCTGGACATTGTTGGATACTCAGATGCCGATTGGGCAGGATCAGTGGATGATCGGAAAAGCACGAGTGGTGCATGCTTCTATCTTGGCCATTGCCTTGTTGCATGGCACAGTAAAAAGCAGAATTGCATAGCACTCTCGACTGCCGAAGCGGAATACATTTCAGCTGGAAGTTGCTCAACTCAACTCATTTGGATGAAAAGCGTATTGAGTGACTTCCACATTTCAGCATCTTCGGTAACAATTCTTTGTGACAACACAAGTGCAATTAACATTTCTAAAAACCCTGTGTTGCACTCTAGAACAAAACATATTGAACTTAGATATCATTTTCTTAGAGAGCTAGTTGAATCAAATACTCTTCAACTTTCATATATTTCAACTGAAGATCAATTAGCTGACTTTTTAACAAAACCTTTGGATCAAAAACGTTTTATTCATTTGCGAAAAGCAATTGGTATGCTTTCTTTGAAATAAACTTCTTTTTGAAACCTTTGCTTAAAATAGGTTTTGTATTTGTTTTGTTCTATTCAATATCTATGTTTATACATAGGATAGTAATTGAGCATAGATCTTAATTGACTTTAATTGCATCTGTTCACACATTTAGAAATTTATTATGCTTTTGCCATCATAATATTTCTTTGTTGCAATGATCGTTTATGTTAATTAAATCATCTTCTAAAGTGATCAAAGTCAATTTCTCTCTCAATGATCTCTTGGTATAGTCATTATCTTATTTGACTGTTTAGTCGAGTATGAAATCGAGATCAATTTTTGGTTGAATACTTTATATCTTAAATAATTGATAGCCAATTGAGGGGGAGTCAAAGATAATGTAAAATGCTCAAAAGATGTGGAAAGAGTTACATCCCAATGAGGAGTGTGAAAACTACCACCACATGGAGGAAAGAGCTACCACCTCGGTCGTCCGAGTATTGTGTGCAGCTACCACATGTATACCAAGCATGGTTGTTCAAATTTTTGATTAAGTAAAATGCATGTTGAAATACTTGACTCTGTCAAATTTCAAGGTTGGTATAAGGTGGGATTTTAAAGAAAGATGCTCAAAGAGCCACTCTCTTCAACAGATTGTCTAGAAATATTATCTACCATATTTGGGATTTCAAACATCTATTGATCTTTGTATTTCATTTTCTTTACCGAATTGATTATTTGATAAAGGCATTACTCATAAGATCAAGTTAGATGTAATTGAAGGTGTTCAACTTTAAGGGATTTAATTCTTGTAAATTTTCGTTTCATTTTTGGATATTACTGATAGATTTGGCATAATCTAATTCTTGTTGTGTGAAACGATGCGTTTTGTTTAAAGTTGATACACCTTTGTGCTTACAATCTTTTTCTGGTTTTTCTTGAATTTCTCTGAAATTTTTCTAAAGAAAAAGTTGGGGCCGATCCGGATCGGGCAAGGTGATCCGGATCCCGAACGCAGGTTTTCTCCTGCGGGCTGACGATCCGGATTGGACCTGCCGATCCGGATCCCGAACGCAGTTTTTTCACTGCGGGTAGCCGATCCGGATCGCAAGCTCGGGAGGATCCGGATCGCGGCTAGGTTTTTATAAAGAACAAAAGGGTTTTGATTTCTTTTACTCCAATCTTTTGTTCAAAAGTTTCCAGAGCGCTTCTCTCTAGATTTCATCCTCCTTGGAAGCTTTCTAACTCAAGTTCTTCAGTTCCAAGTAAGTTTTATTGATCAAAATCTCGGTTTTTCACCGTTTTTCTCTTTTCCTCCTCAAACGTACGAAATTCTTGGATCGATTTTGTTTGTGGATGTTTTTTTGATCAAATTTCTTTTGAAATAAGAACTCTGGGTTGTTTAGTTTTGATTATATGCTAGGTTTTCTCCTGATTAACGGATTTTTAGGCTTCGATTTCTAAAATTTCGGTTTTAGGGCATATAATAAGGATTTTCGAAAATCATGCAATTGATCTATCTTTAAAAGTCCTTTTGCAAAACTAATTTGATTCTTAGTCTCTCTACATGATTATGATTGTTTGGGTACAATTTTTTCAATTTTTGAAAACTAAGAATTTTTGTGTTCTTGAGTTGGTTTTCACAGGACACCTTCTTAACTCAAGCACTTTGATCATTGTCACTCTCTTGGTTAATCCTGTTACTAGTCACAATGGTGCACAAGAGTACATCTGAAAAAGAGGAACCAGATATTTCAACAGGAGATAAGACAACCGAAGGCAGGGAGGACAGCTCAGAGTACGATACTGAAGAATGGGATGAATTCTTCAAAGATGTTCAACAGAAGATTGATGAGCAAAACAGGAAATTTGTCAAAGGCAAAAGGCTCATGAAATCTGCATCAACAACTAAGCAATATACAAGACGAAAGGATGTCTTAAGAAGTGAAAGTTATCATAGTGGGCCTCTTACTAGAGCTCGCTCACTCTCTGGGGTTCTACAAACTGAATCTCCATGGGTTAAGGGATTGGATGCACCATCTGCTTCTAGACAGCATCCATCACACTCGAAAAGACAGGGTACAGACGTTGTTGTATTGGAATCGCTTCGCCAGGAACAACAAAGACTCTCGGCTGCACAAGAGAGGACATCGAAAGAACTTCAGCGGATTTCCTCTGATCACAAGAAGATCAAGAAGAAGTGTTCAACTATTTCGACAATGCTTAAAGGGATTTTGAGCAAGCTGAGTTGTACCAGCTCAGACTCCTCCGACTGAACTGCACCTTCCTTTCCTTTTGTGCAGGATTACGATTTTAGGATTTAGTTTTATACTTACGTTAGCTTAGTTCTCAGGTTTTACATTTTATTGGAACTTTTTACTCTCCTCACATTTCGCAGTCTTAACTACATTTTGGCTTTGTTTTGTGACAAAAAGGGGGAGAGAGTTAGAGAGAACTTTGAACAATGTTGACTGCATGAAACATCAAGGTAAGTGAACAATGTTTGATATGAAAACTGGATGAACATCAAGGTAAGTATTACTCCAACTTCCATTCTCAACTTGAGGTTTTTCAGTCCATTCTCAACTTGAGGTTTTTCAGCTGTATGAATGCATGCCTCGACTAACTATTTGCTAACTATTTGGGCATGTAATATAACTAACTAGTTGATGTTCACTAACAAGTTTGTGACACTTGGTTTTTGATTGCATAGAAGATATGTTGGTTCTTAACTCTGATCAATTACATATCTATATATATTTAAGTTTGTCACAAACATGTTCATGACATTTGGTTTTACGTGCAAAGAAGATATGTTGGTGTTTTTTTAACTATGATCAGTTTACATATCTGAATATAAATGTCATGGTAAGTATAAATGAGTTCAAACTTCATCTCTGTTTGTGGTTTTTGAATGATACAAAATTCTTGAGGTATCTAACGATTTCTTTTGTCAAGAATGATTTCTTTTTGCAGAGAGTACAGATGTCTAAGTCTAGAGTCTGTTTTAGGAGTTTAACTCATGTATTGTATTTTGGATCTCCATTGTAAATTTTTGTTGTATGGTGATAGCAACAAAAATATCTTTTTGAATTTTTCTTTAGTGGATCTATGTTTTGTCACGAAACCGCCAAAGGGGGAGATTGTTACGGAATTTGAGTTGGCGTAGTTTCGTGAAAGTTTCAAGTCCTGAAGATTGAAGGTGAAGAAAGTTGGATCATTTAACTCAATCTCAAGAAAGAAGAATTCAAAAGGATCAGGTATGTTTAACTAAAGAATTTGTGTGATCCGAATACTTCTTGTAGTGTAGAAACACTTGGAAGAATCTTTCATTGCATAAAAATCAAAAAACTGGACTCTGGGACATGTTCAGGATCCGGATCAGGCTGTTCGATCCGGATCCCGAAGGTGGTTCGTTCATACATCGTCGCAATCCGGATCGTAGTCTCTTGATCCGGATCCCGAACGTTGAGTTTACCATCTACCTTGAACGATCCGGATCTTGCTTCGCAATCCGGATCCCGAACGTTGATGTTTGGTGAACTGTATGAACGATCCGGATCGTAGTCACATGATCCGGATCCCGAACCTCGTTTTTTCTGGAATTGGCTGTTTCGTTATGACGATCCGGATCTCAGTTATCACGATCCGGATCGCCGTCCGTAAAATTCCAGAAATGGCAGGTTTTTGATTCTTATCTCCTTCCTAGGGTTTCTAACCTATAAATAGACCCTATGTCTTTCTTTCTAGGGTCAATCCACATAGCCGTCATTTTCATATATCATCTTATACGGCTATAGATCCACATATAGAGAAGAAAGGAAATCATTAGAGAATA
Organism: Tillandsia leiboldiana; assembly: GCA_029204045.2. Lineage (NCBI taxonomy): Eukaryota > Viridiplantae > Streptophyta > Magnoliopsida > Poales > Bromeliaceae > Tillandsia > Tillandsia leiboldiana. The sequence goes on along the minus strand of JAQNDB010003513.1, from coordinate 3,747 downwards.
CTCTATGTTTCTTCATCTATATTGATTAGTTTGATTCTAGGTTTTCATACTCACATCTTGAGTTGAATCAAACTAATGAATACTTAGATGGTATTTCCGATCTATCTTTGATCTAAGTATTCGGCGGATCATCACCACCCAAAAACAACGATTACCCCAAAATCGGCGCGTGGATTCGCGTGTCCTGTGGATCAAGGTTCAATCGCTCTCGTGGATTCGGAGCGAGGCACGTTCGTGGATTCGAAGGGTGCTATTGGGTGAAGACCGTGGATTCGGTTCGGACGTCGTGGATTCGACGTTGGACGCCGTGGATTCGGCGTTGGGCGCAGATCGTGGATTCGAGAAGCGTCTGGAGCGAGCGGAGAAGATCCTCTAGGAGCGTATGGAAAAGGTTGAGTCGTAAGTGTGTACGGTAAATCACCTTGTACGTGTTTTAATTCTAGTGGATTTCTGCCGTGTTATCGGTCCCGTGGTTTTTTACTCCGGTGATGGAGTTTTCCACGTAAAAATCTTGCGAGTTATTTTCATTTCCGCATTGGGTTTTTTTATCGCAACGATTTTTGAGTGTTTATACGTTTACACCTATTCACCCCCCTCTAGGTGTTTCTTCCCCTATTTAGATCCGTATTATTTACGACCCAACAAGTGGTATCAGAGCGGGGAATAGGGTTGTGAACAATGGTTGAAGGTGGAAACATCAATCGACCCCCTTTCTTTGATGGAACAAATTATGCGTACTGGAAAGTACGGATGAAAGCCTTTTTATCTTCCATCGACGAAAGGGTGTGGCATTCAATTGAATCAGGATGGACTAATCCAACTGAACTTATCTCTGATGTTCACACCTTAAAACCTAGGTCGAAATGGACCAAGGAAGAGTTTGAGTTATCTTCTTACAATGGCAAGGGAATTAATGCTATTTTTAATGCCTTATCTCAAACTGAATTCTCTCGCGTCTCGGCATGTGAGACTGCGAAAGAAATCTGGGATGTTCTCCAGGTTACACATGAGGGAACTAACCTCGTGAAGATTCAGAAACTGCAGATGCTTACGAGCAAGTTTGACTCTATCTTGATGGCAGAAAATGAATCTTTCACGGACTACTATACACGATTGCAAGACATCGTAAACTCATGTGCTAATCTGGAGAGAAGATTCCAGAATTTAAGATTGTAAGAAAAATCTTAAGAACTCTTCCTGAACGATTTCGCCCAAAGGTTACTGCCATTGAAACTATTAAACACCCCGGACGAAATACGTGTAGAGGAATTAGTTGGTTCATTACAAACTTATGAAATGACTTTTAATACTAACAATTCTTCTGGAAAAGCATCCACTTCTAAGTCTTCAGGTTATGCGTTGAAAACAACTAAGGAAGAAGACGCGGATACATCCTCCTCGGACGATGACGAGAACCTTCTATGGAGGAATTTGAGAAGCAGCTCGCTCTCTTGACAAGGAATTTTCGCCGCAACTTTTCGAAGGGGTAATTCAAGCAAATCTCCATCCTTCGGAAAGTGGAACAAAGGCAAGGGTACTCCAAGTCACAAGTCAAGAAAGCAGGAGAACTTCTCAAAGGATAAGAAAAGTTCAGAAGGACAACTGCAATGCTTCAAATGTCGAGGCTACGGCCCACATTGCAACGGAGTGTCCTAACAAGTATCCGGCAAAGAAGAAGGGCGATGCAAGTCGTCACTTGGGATGACAACTCAACTGTCAAATGAGTCGTCTTCAAGTGATGAAGAAAAGAGCTCCACGGCATTCCACGCGTCCGTATCTTCACCCTTCATGTGCTTTATGGCAAGTACATCTGAGTCGTTGTCCAACTCCCACTGTTGAAAAGAACGCAACGGACAACCGAATCGGATGATTCGGAAGGTGAAGATTTTGCTCTAGCCTATCACAGATCTTACAGGATTTAAAGAAACCGGCTAAGCAAAACAAGGGGTTGAGAGGGAGATTGCAGGATCTCGAAGAAGAAGTAAAAAGGGTAACTTCTCTCTCGACCGATCTTGAAGTGGAAAGGGATAGTTTGATAAAAGCAAATGTTTCCCTTCAAGAGTCCAATGAGCAGCTCGAGAAGAACTATATAGATATGGTGAACAAAGCAAACTACTTCTTGAAGCTCTATGGCGAGGGCCGACAGGAAAGACGCGGAAATGACAGAGACCATTCTCCAACTCAAGGATGACTTACAGCAATTCTCTTTAGGAAGGAGTAAGTTGGATAAACTCCTTGGTCTTGGTCAAACAAATCGGTTCGGCCTCGGGTACACTCAAACTGGAAACAGTCCAAGTTCGAGTGGGACAGTCTTTGTGCCTCAGTCGGTATCTCCTCCTCCGACACCGGAATTCAAGACAAACAACGACAAACAAACCTACCTCATCCTCTTCGGAATCGTCATGCTCAAAGGTATGTTTTCGTTATAATTTTGCAGGGCACATCGAAAGAAATTGCGAGATTGGAGCTCAAAGAACAAATCAACCACATCTTGCAATTGCTACCAATAAGCTCACTTCCCGGAATTCAAGGAAGGATTTTTTCAAAAGAAAAGAACATTGGTAGCACCTCAAACAAGACGATGACAAAAGAAAAAGATCAATCATACAAGACGTCGTCTTCAAGGAGAATCTCTCAACCTTTACCAACATACTCCAAAATCAAAAGGTTTGGGTATGCAAAGGTGAAACCCCCTCCTTGTCTTTAATCGTTCTACGATTAAATCTTGTATAGTTTATGTAGGACTATTTTCTTTCTTCTTTTTCTTTTGGCCAACTCGTCAACCATCCTTGCAAGGTAAATTGTATATTTTTTTCTTATTGGTTGATGTTTTCTCTCGGTTTTCTTGGGTAGCATTTCTGAGAGAGAAAGCTGATACGTTTGACTCTTTTCATGAGATTTGCCATCGTATTATGATTGAAAAGAATGAAAAGATCATTCGTGTTAGAAGTGATAGGGGTGGAGAATTCATAAATTCAAAATTCATTGACTTTTGTACTTCAAATGGCATCTAAACATGAATTCTCGGCACCCTATACACCTCAGCAGAATGGTGTTGTTGAGCGCAAAAAAACAGGGTTTGTTCAAGAGATGGCGCGTGTGATGCTTCATAGCCGGAAATTACCGCTACATTTTTGGGCTGAAGCTGTGAACACCGCTGTCTATGTCATTAACAGAGTGTATTTGCGCCCAGGAACCTTGAATACACCATATGAGCTGTGGTTTAGTAGAAAACCGGATATCACGTACTTTCGTATCTTCGGGAGTCGATGTGACATCTTACGTGACCGTGAAAATCTTGGAAAGTTCGACTCTCGAAGTAAATGAAGGGATCTTTTTGGGTTATTCTACGAATAGCAGAGCATATCGAGTATTTAACATTGAATCTAAGACGATCATAGAATCTATAAATGTTCAAGTAGATGAAGCTTCTCATTTTGAATCAGAAAAATCTACCCTCGATATCTCTCTAGATGATGATTCTCCTGCTAGTGCATCTTCTCATAATAATACTTCCAATATTAATGATGCATCTAATGGTTCTTCTAGTTTATCTGATGTTCAGGAATCATTCGTGTACCTCCGAGTACTCCGTTTCAACAAACGCTACGAATCTCCAAGGATCATCCGGAATCGAACATCATTGGAGATCCACAAGAAGGAGGTTAGAACTCGAAGGCAGTTGGTTTGCGGATTTGCTTGCTACGTATCTTTAATCGAACCAAAGACAATAGATGAAGCTCTTCC
>JAQNDB010003512.1:18471-28966 GCA_029204045.2 Tillandsia leiboldiana | reverse complement strand
CGGGTCGCTCCCCTAGAGTGCCACTCCGGAGTAGGCGATTTACACATCGGCCAGTGAGTGCCAGACATTGAGTATCGGCCAGTGAGAGCCAGACCTTGAGTATCGGTCAGTGAGTACCGATTTGTTAGCAGATACTTGAGACAGTTTGAGCAGGCAGTGCTAGTTTTTACTGGTCCATTGATTGGGTTTATTCAGGCAGATAATTTATTATTGCACTCGTGTCTGCGAACCGAGTGGAGTCTAGTAGATGTGATAGACCAGTGCTAGTGTTGTTGGGAGCCGTTTGGGTTGACGGTGATCCCGTGTCGTTGAGAGTACTTCGACCATTGTGCGAGATGTTGAGGATCTTGAGTCTTTCCGTTCTGAGAGAGAGCGTGGATTTCGACTATAGCCTGCATGTGCCACTATTCGATAGCGAGTTAGTCCGTATGGACACCCTACGTAATTCCTGCCCGGCAGCGGGAGGTGGTTGTAGGTGGGCGCAGGCTTGACTGGACCAGATGTGGCAGTCAGCTCGATTGGGTCGATTGTGCACTTCATGTGCGAGTGGTTGCATACCTTTCATTTGTTTTTTCCCTTTTGAGCATGTAGATAGAGGCTTGGTAGCTATTGAATACCTCCAGCTTTCTTGTTCAGTTTTACTGCATTGTTATCTTATGCCTCTAGTAGACTTCGTGGGCAGATCGTCGGACTTGGCGGTGGTACCCACTGAGAACTCCCTTTTGGTGTAGTTCTCACACCCATTGGGGGTTCCCCCCCCCCTCTTCTTTCTTTTCTCTCCTTTGTTTTGTAGAGTCTTAGCCGGTGTTGCTGATTCTGCGGTTGCTATTCGAGGCGAGGGAGTCGCAGCTAGATCCTACCTATCTTTGGAGAGTAGCTGTACCCCCTTTCAGTGGAGATCTATAGTACAGACAGTAGATTAGTTATTTATTTCCTCTTTTGAGAGACTGATGTATTGTGAGGATCTGACTTGTACTGAGAGCCTGTACACTGATGTATTATTTATTCAGGATTACCTCCCTGTTGAGTTCTGAGTTATTGTATTTGAGGATATTGTATGATTATCATTTATGGAGATGGACTTTGTATCCTTATTTTCCAGTTGTACAGATGATTGGTTTTAATTTTACAACAGTTTTATCTTATAGCTCTGATATCTGTTAGTTGTAGTACCTTTTCTGCAGGTTAGACGCTTCGCCTATGCGGGGGTTTTGCATAGGCGGCGGATCTGTTGGCGGGCCCGGGTCGCAGTTTCGACTCCGGGGCGTGACACATACGATAGTCCATTGGGACGCCCCTACGAGACCAGTCCAGATAGGACAGTGGTGGTAGGTGAGAGACATACTAGTTCGTTGGGACGCCCTACGTTATTCCTTCCCAGATCATGGAGGAACCGTAGGTGAGCGCAGGCTTGACTGGCCCCTTCTGGCAGTCTTTACGATTGGGTCGTTTTGGGCACCTCGAGTGTAGAGTGGTTGCATATCATCATCTGTTTCAACCCATTGAGCATCGTAAATAGAGGCATGATAGCTGTAGATTTCTTTCCAGCTTATCTATTCACATTTATAGTTTTCTGTTATATTATGCCTCTAGTAGACTTAGTGGGCAGACCGTTGGGCTTGGGGACGGTACCCACTAAGAACTACTGATTGATGTAGTTCTCACACCTTTTGTTGGTGACAGTTTTGCAGAGACTTTCCTTCCGTCTCTGCTTCAGTTGGCTCGACGGAGCGAGGTGAGAGAGTCGCGAGATACATCTCTACCAATGTTGTACTTTTGGTGAGATAGATGTACCAACCCGGATTGTGGGTTTTACTGTACACTGTTGTATTTTATGGTTTAGTTTATCTCCCTTTTTTGGATTCATAGATGTTGTATAGTAGGATTCTATTTGTACTTTGATTCAGTGGACAAATTATTATACTATTATTTTTAGGAGGTGGATATTGTACCCTTATTTTAGTTGTACAGTGGTTCAGATTTATTACAGCAGTTTTTTTCAATTATGATATCTGTTTAGTTGCTAGATGCTATCTTTTGCAAATTAGACGCTTCGCCTATGTGGAGATTCTCGTATGGGTGGCGGATCTGGTGGCGAGCCCGGGTCGCAGTTTCGACCCCAGGGCGTGACATTGAGGGCCAGTAAGCGAGGCCGCAGCGGGGCCTCCAAGAAAGGAGCCGGCACAATAAGCCGGCAAAGAGATAACCTTGGCTGTTGCACCATAGGCTGAGGACTCGGGCGACAAGGCCGAAGAATAAATGATGGATCATTCCCAATCAGTCGAGTAGTTAAAAGAAATTCCTAATACTTAGAGACTGTTAAATGGATCGAAAAGCTATAAGTCGATCAAAGGGAAGTATCTGAAACATTATTATATATCGGTTTGAGGAAATGCGAAGTAGAAAATTTTTTTACATTTGATGAACTGATACATATGCAAATCAAGAAAAAGCAATTACAAAAGTGTTTCAGAAAAAGAAAAATCGTGGTCAAAGAACTAGGTTGGAGGTCGAAACACGTGACCACTGTTAAGGATTTTAGTTTTGGCGTATTTCGTGAAAGTGTTTAAGTCTTGAAGATTGAAGATGAAGAAGCTTGGATGTCACGCCCCGAGTTCAAAAACCAGTGTATAAATTTTTTTTAAAAAAAAAAAATCAGAGTTGCAAAAACAGCCAGGGCAATGACAGACCGCCACATATATAGAAGAGTCCCAATCCCCTATGGAATTAAGCCTTTTCTATATATGCACGGCTAGCTTGGCAACAACATCAAAGTACTAACTACGTACTACAAACAACAGTAACAAGTAAACTTTACAACTATCTTTACAAATATACAACTGAAATACAATTTCCTTTCTCTCAAACATCTATTACATAACTTTTCGGCTGTCCAGGGTCAACCTCTATATCGATACCTCGCCAATTCGTCCCGACATCCCAACACCCGCTCGACCTGAAAAACAGTCACCCGAGGGTGTGAGACACACCGGAGTGTATCCCAGTGGGCACGACGAGCCGAGAAATAGCAGATTGTACCTACTGGCATACAATACTAGAGGATAGTAATAATCACATTAGGTAAGCATGATTATAAAGCGAATGAATAATCAACAAGGAATATATAATCTCAACAGGAATATAATGAACCAAGCATGCTGAATAATTGAATAGGCAGGTATCAAACAAATGAATATCTTCAAACCGAAATCAGGAATCATGAGATAAAACAAAAGCAGACTAAAAGCAACATATGCATCAAATAAATGAAATAGTAAAGTAACCCAATCTAATGCCACTATCGGTCTCACAGAACCTCAGGCGATGCCACTATTGGTCTCACAGAACCTCAGGCGATGCCACTATTGGTCTCACAGAACCCCAGGCGATTTTGCCCATTTGGCACCAGCAGGTTGACATTTTTCCCTCCACAAAGGGTCACGGGTTGCCACAGCTAACCACTTTACCGGTAAAGAACATATCCACTGGGCGCGACCCCGGCAATGTTCGTGAAGTACAACGGTGCGGGCGATCAAATGCAAATGCTCAAACTCACGGTCCACTGACGGTTAATCGGCAACAAGCCGGGAAATCCCCACTGGGATGAAATCAACTGAATCTCAATTCTTATGCAGGAATAATCAGCAACTAATCAACAGAATCTCAACTCATATGCAAGATCAAAGGCAAATCTCAACTCAACATAAGATCAACAGCAAATCTCAACTCAATCATGCAGACCAACCAAACATACAAAACTAAACACATATTTTGAGAAAACTATTTGAAAACAGGTTTTAGGCCCAAACTTCGAAGAGCAATGCCTTTGTCCTATCAAACAAGAACAGACTCAGGCGACCCTACGTCGTTCAGTAAAACATTTAGTTGATTAAAATTATGTGTTCAGCAGTGTAATATTTGATCAACAGGAAAGCAGGCTCAATCATAATGCAAATGCTCAAGCTCTCGGTCCACTGACGGGTAATCGGCAACACGCCGGAAAATCCCCACTGGGATGCAATATCAGAATCAACTGAGTCTCAACTCATATGCAAGAATAAGCAGCAACTAAATATCATGGATCAAATAATCAGGAAGTACTGATAATCAGGTATATAACCTAGCAAATGACCAATCAGGCATGGCAATGTCCAGAATAATGATATATAGGAAGCACTATGTAAAGCAACAGATAACTGATAAAAGTTATAACTCAGGCATGAAGCAGTATAAACTGAATCGAAAGGAAGGCACGCTCAAAGTAATAGTTAAGCTACCAAAAATAGGAGTCCAACCAATACCGTACACAGAGGGCCGAAATGATAAAGCCCGGACCGAAGATAAACCCACCTGTCAAATCGCAGGCGACTAGACTGAATCGACTGTACGCTCAGAACCAGATGCAAACTGGACAGACCTGAATCAAACATATTGATCAGGGATCGATTTTAACTCTAACTTATTTCAAGTCAACTTAACCCTTTTAATTACTCAACCTCAGTGTTTGACAATCACACTTAGACCAACATAATCTTTTAGCACTGTTTTCGCTCGTTCTTTCAACTGAAGATCATTTTAACGAACCGTCACTTCCAGCAGGTGACATTTATCTTGCTGAACACCGTGCTCACCATTTGCGGCAGCACGGGACCCAAGGAAAACTTCGGGCCATAAAACACTCCTCTAACATAGCCATTTTGCATTTTTGTTTCTCCGGCTTATCGAAACTTAAATCTGACGCGAGCATCGCATCCAGTGACCCCAAATTAGCCAGGAGCTCACTGTTACAGTTTTTCAAACAGTCCAAAACAGGACTTTGGCCAAACATTTCTTCTAGAGCTTGATTATATTAGAACTTAACTTCTGTTGATCCAGAACCAAAACTGTTTGAACACTATACTTAAAATACCTCAAGAATCACTGTGCTTGCCCTAGTGCAGCACAGAAGTTGCTGGATCCCAAGATCCAACAACCCTGCCCACTAACATCAAGCACCATGCTCCAAACAATATTCCACACAGATCCTGTTTGATCTGAAGTGAGCATCAAGCTCAGGGAACAATTTGGAGCAACTTTCATATTTAACTCGAAAGCTAAATCCATTTAAAAACTCTTTTAGGCATTCATCAAACAACTTATGTGCACAGTTCACATACAATACACATAACCCATTCCAAAGCTCGGTTCTCAGCAATTACTAAACCAAATTTCATGCAACTTGAAGGGAAAGCTTCCTCTAGCTTATAGGAACATTTCCCATCAACTTAGAGTAGTTTTGCTCTACTACTTAGCCGCAGCCAAGAGGAGGAAGATGAAGCAAAAATCTTGAAATTCGTGACCATCTTTACAGAGGCTCTGGGACCAAACTTAATGCACAAACCTTCCCCAAAACTCAAAGCAAACTTACCTGGACCCGTGCCCGGCGACGGGGTGCGGCGGCGGCGGCGGCGGCGGCGGAGCAAAGCTCCATTTCGAGCTTCACCCCTCTAATGGTGAAATCTTACAGAGGCTTCATGAAGCTCTCCAACATGGATGGAAAGTTTCTACTAGTCCATAGTAAGCTTCCCGACCATGCCTCCCCGGCCAGAGCCAGAGTGGCCGGAGCGCCGGCGGCCGCGTTGGAGCTCATTTTCGGGTTATCCATGGCATCATGAATTTCATGATGCATGGAAGCCATGCAATAGCATGGTTGCACTCCCCTTGGTCCCAGTAACATCTCTGGGCATGTCGCCGGCGGCGGCGGGGAAGCGCGCCGGCGCCGGAGCACAAGGCTCGGCCAACTTGCACAAAAACCCGAAACTAGGGTTTCGATTTTCTCCCAAAATACTTAACCAAAATCATCGAAACTTTGCAGAATTAATTTATAGGCCCTACAGTCCAAGCCCTTTATTTTATTTTTCGATTTGGTTCAGTGATTGCCGAGATCTCTCGAGGCGGAGCTATATTAGGTTTCCGGCCAACTTTCTTTCCCGCCGGCCATGCAACATGCATGGGAAGCTCAGGTCTTCCAAGGAGCATCCTAACAACTTATAAAACCTACTGCTAGGGGTCCCGAGTGCAAACAAACCAAGGTTATTGAGTTCTTACCTTGGCCGGATTCGATGAAGAAGGAAGAAGCCGGTTTGGTTTTTTTTTTTCTCCACGCGCGGCCACGGCAGCCTCCCAGGTTGCACCTCAGGCACAGGGAAACTCCACAGGAACTCCAAATCCAAGTTTGGTTCAGGTTTGGTTCCGACTTCTCCTTCTCTCTCTCTCTCGAGTTCCTCTCTAATGGAGTTTGGGTCTCTTGCCTCCCAGCACTCGAGCATCCAATGAGGATTACAGAGACAAAGTGGATGCCTTGTAATTCCTCCCTGACCCCTCGAGCGCTGGCCCAAGGTAGTCCAAGGGTCACTCAACACTTAATTGCTTTGAATTTTGCAAAATATCCCTAAACTCGGTTCACACCAAACCCTAGCCTCCGAGCTCTTTCCTGTAGGTGTAAATTGCACCCAACACCTCAAGGAATTAACCTCACCAACTTTGATACATAAAATATATAGATTTTATTAGAAATATTGATTTTTTGACAATTTTCACGTAATTCAAGAAAATCCGCTCAACGATTTGCGAATCGGACTTTGCCACGGCGTTCGGCTCGTCGAGACCTGTCAGGTAGCGTATTTGTTCGATTAATTTGGCACCCGGATAAAATCTCGGGCCAACTAGTTCTTGAAGGTTGCATTCCGACGCACGCACTTCGATGCACTCGGATCGCCAAACACGAAAACCGTCAGTGCCATTGTGCTCAGAACATCGAAATTAGCTAGGTTCGACTACTCATACCCCTATGTCAGGGTTTCAGATAGTAGATCGGCCGCTAGTGGTCGAAAGGGGATTAAAAATACAAGGTTACTATTCACAACTTAAGTTGTGGGACCCGTTCTTCTTCGCTGTTTTGCGGAGATCCGACTGTTGGATCGCCGACATGTGAATATGAACTTTTCATGTTTCGTCGAAACGATCGCAATGGTGCTCTCGGATTTTCGAGATCAGGCCCCGATCAAAAGTCGATATTTCTGGGCCACTATTGATCCACTAAGTCCCTATTTTGCCAAAAAATATTAATTAAATAATTTCCAAAGTAAATTTAAAGTCTTTAATTTTCTAGATTACTACATTGGATCATATACCTCAATCTCAAGAAAGAAGAATTCAAAAGGATCAGGTAAGTTTAACTAAACATTCTTGGTGATCTGAATACTTCTTATAATGTAGAAACACTTGGATGGGATTTTAATCGCATAAAAATCAAAAACTGGACAAGTTATATGTTCAGGATCGGAACAGGGTAATACAGTCCGGACCCCGAACATAGGGTAGTTCATGCGCCAATCCAGTCGGAACACACCTGATTCTGTTCCGGACCCCGAACATGGATTTTGCTGAAACTGCATGAACAGTCCAGACCGTGAGATTTCAGTCCGGACCCCGAACGTAGTTTTTGCAGAAACTGTATGAACAGTCCGGACCGTGGGATTTTGTTCCGGACCCCGAACGTTGTTTTCTGGAAAAGTTCTGTTTATTAACGACAGTCCGGAACGACTTATTCCAGTCCGGACCGTCGACCCGAAAATTTCCAGATAAGGTTAGTTTTTTTTCTTATCTTCTTCCAATGGTTTCTAACCTATAAGTGAACCCTAATTCTATCTTTTAGGGGAATCCACCATAAGTTTTATACTCCGGGAAATGATGGAAAATATTTACGTAGAAAAACTTATAAGATCCACATATAGAGAAGAAAGGAATAACTATATTTAATTCTATGTTTCTTCATCTATATTAATTAATTTGTTTCTAGATTTTCATACTCAGATTTTGAGTAGAATCAAATTAATGAATACTTAGATGGCATTTCCGATCTATCTTTGATCTAAGTATTCGGCGGATCATCACCACCAACAAAACAACGATTTCTCCAAAATCGACGCGTGGATTCGCGTGGCCTTGTGGATTCAAGGTGCTACCGCTCTGTGGATCGGAGCGCGGTACGTTCGTGTGATCGAGACGTACTACCTGGTAGAGACCGTGGATTCGGTCAGACGTCGTGGATTCGACGTTGGACGCCGTGGATTCGGCGTTGGACGCAAATCGTGGATTCGAGGCGCATTGCGGAGCGAGCGGAGAAGATCAACTCGGAGCGTATGGAAAAAGGTTGAGTCGTCTGTGAGTGCGTATATCACCTTGTACGTGTTTAATCTTAGTTGATTTCACCGTGTTATCGGTCCAGTGGTTTTTTACTCCTGTGATGGAGTTTTCCTCGTAAAAATCTTGCGTGTTATTTTCATTTCCGCATTGGGTTTTTATTATGCAAAGATTTTTGAGTGTTATCGTTTACACCTATTCACCCCCTCTAGGTGGTTTTTCTCCTATTTAGATCCTTATTATAAGTATAACCCAACAATTGGTATCAGAGCGGGAATAGGGTTGTAAACAATGGTTGAAGGTGGAAACATCAACAGACCCCCGTTCTTCGATGGAACAAACTATGCCTACTGGAAAGTACGGATGAAAGCATTTTTAATTTCCATCGACGAAGGGGTGTGGCAATCTATCGAGTTAGGATGGTCAAATCCAACTAAAGTTATTGTTGATGTTCACACCATCAAACCTAGGTCGAAATGGACCAAGGAAGAGATTGATCATCTTCTTACAATGGCAAAGGAATTAACGCCTTATTTAATGCTTTGTCACAAACTGAGTTCTCTCGCGTCTCGGCATGTGAGACTGCGAAAGAAATCTGGGATGTTCTACAAGTTACACATGAGGGAACAAACCTTGTGAAGATTCAAAACTGCAAATGCTTACGAGCAAGTTTGACTCTATTTTCATGGCAGAAAATGAATCGTTCACACATTACTATACGCGATTGCAAGACATCGTGAAACATGTGCTAACTTGGGAGAGGAAAATTCCAGAATTTAAAATTATAAGAAAGATTTTAAGGACTTCCTGAAAATTTCGTTCTAAGGTTACGGCCATTGAAACTATTAAACACCCGGACGAAATCCGTGTAGAAGAATTAGTTGGTGCACTTCAAACATATGAAATGACATTTCCCACTAACTATTCATCTGGAAAAGCATCTACTTCTAAGTCTTCAGGTTTTGCGTTGAAACCAAGAAAAGAAGAAGACGCGGATTCATCCTCCTCAGACGACGACGAGAACCTATCTATGGAGGATTTTGAGAAGCAACTTGCTCTCTTGACAAGAAAATTTTGCCGAAACTTTCGAAGGGGTAATTCAAGTAAAACTTCATCCTTCGTAAAGTCGAAGAAAGGCAAAGGTTCTTCAAGCTACAAGTCAAGAAAGCAAGAGAGTTTTTCAAAGGATAAGAAAAGCTCAGAGGGACAAATCCAATGCTTCAACTGCCGAGGGCTACGGCCATATCTCAACTGAGTGTCCAATAAGAATCCGTCAAAGAAGAAAGCGATGCAAGCCGTCACTTGGGATGACACCTCAACGTCAAATGAGTCATCTTCCAGTGATGAAGAAAATAACGCAACGACGTTCCACGCGTCCACAACTTCACCTTTCATGTGCTTTATGGCAAGTACATCCGATTCATTGTCCAACTCCTCCCAAGTTGAAAAAGAATGCAACGGACAACGAATCGAGTAATTCCGAAGGTGAAGACTTTGCTTTGCCTACCATATACTCTTAAGGGATTCAAAGAAACTGGCAAAGCAAAACAAGGGTTTGAGAGGGAGATTGCAGGATCTCGAAGAAGAAGTAAAAATGGCAACTTCTCTCTCAACGGTCTTGAAGTGGAAAGGGATAACTTGATCAAAAAAATGTTTCACTTCAAGAGAAAAATGAGCATTTCGAGATGGAACACGTAAAAATGGTTGATAAAGCTGGTTACTTCTTGAAGCTCTACTCCGAGGCTCGTTCAGGAAAAAAATGGAAATGACGAAGACATTTCCAACTTAAGGATGATTTAAAGCGATTTCTTCGGGAAGGAGCAAGTTGGATAAGATGCTTGGTCTAGGTCAAACAAAACTGTTTCGGCCTTGGATACAATCGAACTGAAGACAATCCTAGTTCGGTTGGGACAGTTTTTGTGCCCCAGTCGGTATCTCCGACGACGACGACGGAATTGACTGCAATCAACGACAACAACCTTACTTCACTACTTCGGGATCGTCAAGTACAAAGGTATGTTTTCGTTGTGGTTTTGCAGGGCACATACGAAGAAATTGCAAGATTGGAGTGAAACGAACAAATCAAGCGCCTCTTGCAACAACTACCAATGAGTTCACTCCCCGGAAATCAAAGAAGGATTTTTCAAAAGAAAAGAACATTGGTAGTACATCAAACAAGACTAACGACGTCAAAGGAAAAGCGATGAATCAATCAAGACGCTTTCACAAAGAGAATAACTTCACGAACATTGCCGACGTACTCCAAAACTCAAAAGGTTTGGGTACGCAAGGTGAATTCTTCCTCCGTCCT
>JAQNDB010003512.1:0-18371 GCA_029204045.2 Tillandsia leiboldiana | reverse complement strand
TGTCATTTGTGGTCTCCTTCGTCGCGGTTTGGGTGCGAGGACTCCCCCGGCTTACTTCGAACACCGTTTTCGTTGATTCTTACATCGTTGGCTTCATGACAGTAGGTCTACGATGTTCGTGTTTGAGTTTTCCCTCGTTTCGAGTTTTCTTGGAGTTTCCCGAGCTTCTCTTTTGACCCTTTTTTTGGGGCGGAGTTTTGGACAGCACATCGGTGTTTCGACGATATCTTTGCGTACAGGCGTCGGATTGAGGCGTGCCAAGAGGCGTTTTTCATCTACACAGCGCAAGGAACACTCTCGAATTTTCTGGGATTTTTCTGAATATTTTCCGAAGGTGAAAAATCCCTGTTTACAGAACTATGTGCACAGATTTTGAGACTGGTTTATTTCGGGGTGGTTCCCTTGTGGAATTTGTATCTCAGTGTAGGAAACTCTGATTTGAACGTGCAGGTACTCGTTTCGACCGGTTCGTCGCAAGGATCATGACAGTATTTTCTTGGATTTTTTCTGGATCAACTCGTAGGTGAAAATTGCCCGAAATTGGACTGTTGGTATTTGGACGCATGTGTTTGAGTGTGATGTTGTATTGGTTGTATGATTAATTATATTCTTTGGGGTTGTTGTAATCATGTTGTGGCGAATCTTTGTGTTGAGCGTGGATTTCACCTTTGGACAAGGATTTAGCTTTCGAGGTGGGTGTTGTTGTAAACCTCCTACTCTTGATTTCCCACTAGGCATATTAGAGTGTTGCTTGATCATGTTGCTAGTTAGAATTGTGAAATGGACCTAGCATGCTTGTATGAGATCATGGATTCATTGTTACTACTTGCATTGTTAGAGAACTGAATGTTAGTATTGTGTTTCCTTGCTTTAGAGTGTAGTTTAAACACTTGGAAATCATGCTAAATCCATTTCATGTTGTATGTATAATGGAAGGTTTGGGCATGTGGTTAGAGTTCATATTTTGGAAAGTTACTTGTTAGTGATTCCTATCTTTGCAACAACATATTGAAAGTGATTGCATCTGAAAAGCAGGGTGGTAAGGGCTTGCATCTTGAAAAGCAAGGTGTTAGGGAAATTCATTATTCTTGTGAAAGCATGTGGTTAGGGCTTGCATCTTGAAAAGCTTATTGTTAGTAGATCATGTATCAAGATTGTATCATGTATCATGTATTATGCATCATGTACATTGGAGGTTCTATGCACTTAGTTTTGTAAAAGTTAGAATACTTGTAATTGCTTTATCAAGTAAAGGACCTTGCATGCTTGTATGGACATTTAGATAGGCCCCCTTTTTCTGCTACACTATCATGCTGGAACTTGACTTAGGAGAAACCTTGTTTGCTTCTGTTCTCCTTATTCTTTAGTCAGGTGGTTATTGTTGCTCGGTTTGAGCAGGGTTTGGGATAGTGTAGCCGGGGCCTGGATTGTGGATTGTGGGTTTTGCGGCAACCGCGGATATTGGGCGGTTGACCAGATGTCGGTTATAGGACATCAGTGGTAGGACTGATTATGGACTAGAGGGCTTTGTGGCAACCGCGGATTTGGGCAGTTGACCGGAGGTCGGTTATTGTGCTGAATTATAGACGGCAGGGTATTGCGGCAACCGCGGATATTGGGGGCGTTGACCGGACATTTATTTATGCACCAGATTGGTTATCAGATCTCTAGTGGGGCGGAGTTTTCCACTTATTTAGTGTGCGACCCGTGCCGGTCAGAGCCGGTCTGTTACTTATTTAGTGTGCGACCGTGCCGGTCAGGAGCCGTCCGTTACTTATTTAGTGTGCGACCGTGCCGGTCAGGAGCCGGTCTGTTACTTATTTTGGGTGCGACCGTACCGGTCAGTAGTCGGTCAGGAGCCGGTCTGTTACTTATTTGGGTGCTACCGTACCGGTCAGTAGTCGGTCTGTCACCTATTTTGGGATGCGACCGTACCGGTCAGTAGTCGGTCAGTATTTCCCACAGATGAGTTCTTGAGTTCGATGGCAAGCAGGCAGTACCGGGTCTTATACCGATTCATTTGATTGGGTTTATTCGGTCAGATACCTTTATAGTTGCACTCGTGCTTAGGGGCTGAGTGGAGTCTAGTAGCTGTGTTTAGACCGGTGCTAGTGTAGTTGGGAGCCGACAGGTTTGACGGTGGTCCCGTGTCGTCGTGAGTACTTTGACCATTGGGTGAAAGGTTGAGCATTTAGATGGAGGCAGGGTAGCTGTAGAGTAGCTCCAGCCTTTCTACTTTAGTTTTTACTGCTTGTTATTTATTGCCTCTAGTGGTCTTAGTGGGCTAATCGCCGAGCCTGGCGATGGTACCCACTGAGAACTCCCTTTTGGTGTAGTTCTCACACCCGCTGGGGGTTTTCGCCCTCTTTTTCCCTTTCTCTCCTTTGTTTTGCAGAGTCTTAGCAGATGCTGCTGATTCTGCGGTTGTTGATCGAGGCGAGGGAATCGTGAGCTAGATCCCTACCCATCATTGGAGAGTAGCGGTACCCTTCAGAGGAGATCTTCAGTAGATTAGGTATTTTATTTCCTCTTTTGAGAGACTGATGTAGTGAGGATATGATATGTATTGAGAGCCTGTACACTGATGTATTTATTGGAGATACCTCCCTATTGAGCTATGAGTTTTGTATCTGAGGATATTGTACAATTATCATTTTGAGAGGTGGACATTATGGTATTATTTTTCAGTTGTACAGTGGTTGATTTTATTTTTTACAGCAGTTTTATCTTATAGCTCTGATATCTGTTTAGCTGTAGCACCTTTCTTGCAGGTAGGATGCTTCGCCTATGCGGGGTTTGGCATAGGTGGCGGATCTGTTGGCGAGCCCGGGTCGCAGTTTCGACCCCGGGGCATGACACAGAGGCTCTACATAGCTCATTTCTTGGAGTTTTTTGGATGATTTTTGGTTTGGCATCTTCACGAGAGGTAGGCCTACAACTTTAGTACTCAACACTTCCCCTGAATCTTGAGTTTTCATGGTGTTTTATGCCATCTTTGGAACCCTTATGCACAGTATGGAAATCTGGACAACACCTAGTATTTTCCCTCCTCTGGATAGTAGAATGGGAGTTTCAAGCCGATTATTATGGAAAAATCTTCAGGACTTGAAGCTCTACAACTTTGGTATGTACCACTTGCCATGGATTTTGAGTTTTATTGGAGTTTATTTGTCATCTTTGGAGCACTTGTGCATATATTGGACTTTTTGATAATTCAAAGTATTTATGGAATTTCTCTTTTATTTGTTCATGAATTTTGGAGTTTTTTGGCTTGATTTGCATCTACTCTCGAAGTGAAATCCATTGGTACCATGCTTGCTGGATTTGAAGTTGATTTCCCAAATAACTTTAACAATCTTTCAGCCCATGTGTTAAGGTTTACAGCAGTTCACTGTTTTCGTTGTTATGTTGATGAATGAAGCTTGGAATGTAGATTTCTTAATGAGTTTCTTGGTTATTTTCAGGATTTTAAAGTTTCGGCATCTTTTTAAGTTTAAGTTGAACAATTCTCCTTTTGATTTTAGTGGTTAATTCCTTATGGATTGATCCCTATAATTTTCCGAAGTTGGTGCTGAAATTTCAATGTGTTTCTTGGGCAGCATTATACCCTTTGCTTAATTTGATTATTAAGAGGAACTAATGATGGATTTTTTAAGACTTGGAGATGTTCATATGACAGAGGACACCATTGATTTACTGTTGGGAACTTCAATTTGAGGTATTCGAGGCTGTACATGCATTTTATTTAGCATATATATGCTTGCTGAAATTCTGGAATTTTGCACAACGGCTGTTGTTTTTGAGATTGAGATCAATCCAAGAGAAGTTTTGGGGTGATTCTTGCTGCATTGGATTCTTAAGAGGCTGAGAATTCTCCTCACCAATTGCAGCCAGATCGGACATTGGATCGATAGGTTTCAGGTGGGTTGGATTTTCCTCCAAGATTAGCGGGTGGCTTCCTAATTCTATTGTGTAGTAAGCATGCATTCTAGAGATGCACTTCTTGTTGAATGAAAGTATGTTTGTTTTGGTTGTACTCCTTGTTTATTGGAAGCAAGCATGATAAGAATGGTATACCGTATATTGATTGAGAGCATATATGTTTAAGTTAGTGATTTATATTGGTTGAATATATGAATGATATAACTTGTGGTTTATTTGTTGATTAAGAATAATGCATGCTATGGTTGGTGGTTTATGTATTGATCAAGATGAATGCTTGCTAGAGTAAGTGGTTTGAGTATTCGTTATGTTGGATGTTAAAGTGTGGAACTTTCACTAGCACCCCGTCATATGTTTGCATGTATTAACCAGACTACTAGAAAACTCTCACTTAGGTTAGATTATTTTATGCTTTAGTCTCCCTACACAATGCATATTTATTTCCCTCGACTTAGAATTTCTCCTCGCCAGGGTAGTAGGCCGAGTGGTCGGGATAGTGTAGGACGCATGTTGCACTCGTGCCGGGGGCGAGTGGAATCTGGTGGTTGAGGTTAGTTTGGTGCTAGTGTCAGGAACCATTTGGGATGACGGTGATCCCGGGTCGTTGGTTTTTTCTCTGATTGTCGTGGCCACTGGTTGTGGCAGTGTTGATCTTACGAAAGCAGGACCTTGAACCCAGAATATTTTTGGACGCACATGATTTTAGTAAACCAATATTTTCCTTCCAAATTTCGAGGGGCGCCGGAGCCAGTTCTTGTTTGATTAGGGCCAAGGCACTAGTCCTTCGAAGTTTGGAAAATAAATCCTGTCTTCAACTGATTTTCATAAAGAACTAAACTTTATTAAAATTGGATTTCCGCAAATCAAGATGATTTTCTAAAAAGGAAGTTACATTTATCCTCACCCAGAGAGTGGTCGAGTGAAAATGGTTTTCATAAACAAATGTCATCTTTTTATATAAAACTCCCCACCCCAACAAGGGTTTGGAAGATCTGGGTTCTAAGGGCTGCCTCTTTATTGGGTTGAGAGCTGCGGGAGGCTGTGCCTAGGACCTGTTCTTGTTTGATTGGGGTTGTAGGCGTCAGTTTCCCGGAATTCTCGGTCCCGGTGTGTTAGTCGGTTGGGTTCGATGTTAGGCCGAGGGGTGTTTCGGCGGTGTTGTTAGTCGGTTGGTTTCGATGTTAGGTCGATGAGTATTCCGACCGGCGTGGTTAGTTTGTGAGTTTGTGGTTAGTCGATGAGTATTCCGGCGGTGTTTGTGGTTAGTCGGTTGGTTTTGGGTTTGTGAGTTTTCCTATCTGTTTGATCTTGGTCTTCGATTACAGCCTGCTTGTGCTACAGCTCTGGTTCTCGATTCTGCACGGTTCTTTTCCTCAGTGGGGTCGCTCCCCTTGAGTGCCACTCCGAATGCGATGGTTGCTACGGTTCATTTGAGCCCCCTACAAGACCAGTCCAGATAGGATAGTGGTGGTAGGTGAGCACACTGTGATGACCCGGATCTCCACAGAGCTTTTGTAGTGTGTCTGGCAACTTCTGGAGGCTCTTTGCACGTGTTGGAGGTGTTTGTGCGTGTATCGGACTCAAGAAATGGACTCGGTGCGAAATTTGGGTTATGAACACTTGTTTGGAGGCCTTCGACAAATTTTAGAAGTGGAATTGGGCAAAACGGACATCGGATTTGGACTCAGCGCGCGAAAACGGTGAAAATGGACTATTTACTTGCATTTTTCGGAGCCCGGATGCAAAAACACGATTTTCGAGGCAAGGGTTACTGTTCTGGCGGCCAGGGGCAGCGCCGGCGGCGGCGGGCAGCGGCGGAGCGCGGCGGCACGGGCGTGGGCAGGCGGCGGAGCAGGCACGGGCAGGCGCGCGGGCGTGGGCAGGCGCGTGGGCGCGGTCGTGCGCGCGCGGTGCAGCGGGGGCATGTGCCACGTGGCGTTTTCCTATTGGTGCGGGCCGGACACGTGGCATTGTTTGATTGGTTGGTGCACAGGCGCGGTCCACGGAGCAGGGAGGCAGGTATCTCGGGCTGCGTGCGCGGCGTGGTCGGCGGCAGCGCGGGTGCGCGCACGTGGGCGCGCCGACGCGGGCTGGAGCTGCGCGGGGTGCGGCCACGCGTCGGCAGCTGGTTGGGCGCAGTGGCTGTTGGCTGTTCGGGGGACACGTGGCGTGCTGTGGTTGATTCGGCGCTGATAGTTTTGGGTACATTTTGGTGGTACTGTAGCGCCCGAAAGATTCGGCCTCCGAATGTGGGGACACAGAGGGAATTTATTGATTTGTTTGGTTGAGGCTATATAAACCCCCCTTTGGATGCATTTTTGAGCCCTCTCCCGAGCTCTCCTTCGATAGAGCCTTGAAGCAACATTGTTCCTCTCCCTGTGCTCCATCTTGTGAGGAGTTTTCAGACTTTTGGAGGCCGCGACATTGGCGTTTTCTGCGACGCGGCGCACTTCGACGCTTCTTCAATTTTTGGCTTCTACCATCGCATTTTAGTATGTGAGATCCACTAGATCACCCCGATAGACTTTTGAGGTGATTTTTGCAGCAGCGCGTTCATGAGAGGTACGCCTTTGATATTTGTGCTGATCATTTCGCCTCATTTTGGGTTTTTGGCACGGTTCCCGAGGTGTTTTTGTGACCCTTTGTACTGCTGCGAGGTTTGGGACAGCGGTGAAGTAATGTTGGAATTTCTTGGTCTACGAGCATCGGAATGAGGCGTTTAAAGACTCGATTGGTATCTACGCTTCGAGAGGAATGCGCCCGTATTTTTATTGGAATTTTTGGAGGACTTTTAGAAGGTGATAATTATGCTTCTTTCGGACTGATTTACTACAGGAATTTATTTGTGGATATTTCGGCATACCGCGTTGTAGTATTTATATCTTGGCCTACAGGTGTCGGAACGGGACGTATAAATACTCGATTTGTATCTACTCAGTCGCGCGGATCGCAACCATGATTTTTGGGATTTTTGGAGATTGTACACAGGTGAGAATCCCCCTCTTCTCTGCTGGTTTAGAAAATAGCGTGTGCTGTTTGGGCATTTGGGGTATTTGATTGTTGTATGTGGTTGCTTTGTTGGTTGAGGCAGAGGCTTGTGCTACTGAGTACCGAGGGTGCAGTTTCGGCGGATTTTGATAGCGCGTGACTACGCACTTCACCGACTTTGCCTTTGCCTGCAGAAAGCATTTCAGGTGGGATTGCCTTGTCCCCAGAACCGATGGACGTTTCTTTAATTCTATATGTTAGAATGCATTCAGTGTGAGTACCCATACAGTGGCTGAAGAGGTAAGCTTAGGAATGATAATTGTATCAGGGAATTATAAAATACTTATTCAATGTTATGACTTTGGGACTAGCAAGTTTGGATATTCAGTTGACGGTTGAGGAAAGCTTACCTTCTCGGATTATTACTCTTTTGATTGCTGGCATGCCGGATTTAAGAGACAACTAAACAAAATGAGATGTAGCATGGAAATGGCCTTGATTATGTGATTAATGCTTACTTGACTATTGTACATGCTTCTAAATGGATTGGAGATCTAGCATACTGTAGATGACTATGTTCATTTCATACTAGATGATATATAGATCATGCTTATTAATCATTGGCCTCTTTATGTGGGATTGACATTTATAGTAGCGATTTAGTAGCATGTCTTTAGCACATAGTCTTCATGAGGATTGATCATTCGAGTGGTGACGATGTTACATCTATGTGCGGGTATTAACCTCTGAGGAGTTAGTATGGATTATAGATCATGCATTATGAACAGAGTGTAGTTCTTTTTGATTTTGGCATGTTGTTTATATCTTGTATAGCTACCATTTGACATTTCTTACTTCTATCCTTATTGAGGACAATTTCATGCTGTATGACATCTAGATAGGCCATTTTTTACTGCTACACTATTTTATTGGAACTTGACTTAGGAGAAACCATGTTTTGCTTTTTTTCTCCTTATTGGTTAGTCTTGTGGTTCTTGTTGCTCGGGTTCGAGCAGGGGTTTGGGATAGGGTAGTTGAGACTCGAGTCTGGGACAGGTTGGTCTTGATTGTGGACTGTGTGGGGTTTTGCGGCGACCGTGGATATTGGGCGGTTGACCGGATATGTACTTGTGCATCAGATTAGGTATCAGATTTTCTCTAGTGGATGGAGTTTCCCACTTATTGTTTACCCTTGTATCAGTTTGGGGAGCGGGTTTCCCTTAGTGGATGGGTTTTCCCACTTTGAATCAGAGTCGTGATCCATCCTGCTATATGGTGATACTTGTTACAGTGATACTTGTTACAGTGATACTTTACTCGTGCGGGTCGCTCCCCTAGAGTGCCACTCCGGAGTAGGCGATTTACACATCGGCCAGTGAGTGCCAGACATTGAGTATCGGCCAGTGAGAGCCAGACCTTGAGTATCGGTCAGTGAGTACCGATTTGTTAGCAGATACTTGAGACAGTTTGAGCAGGCAGTGCTAGTTTTTACTGGTCCATTGATTGGGTTTATTCAGGCAGATAATTTTATTATTGCACTCGTGTCTGCGAACCGAGTGGAGTCTAGTAGATGTGATTAGACCAGTGCTAGTGTTGTTGGGAGCCGTTTGGGTTGACGGTGATCCCGTGTCGTTGAGAGTACTTCGACCATTGTGCGAGATGTTGAGGATCTTGAGTCTTTCCGTTCTGAGAGAGAGCGTGGATTTCGACTATAGCCTGCATGTGCCACTATTCGATAGCGAGTTAGTCCGTATGGACACCCTACGTAATTCCTGCCCGGCAGCGGGAGGTGGTTGTAGGTGGGCGCAGGCTTGACTGGACCAGATGTGGCAGTCAGCTCGATTGGGTCGATTGTGCACTTCATGTGCGAGTGGTTGCATACCTTTCATTTGTTTTTTCCCTTTTGAGCATGTAGATAGAGGCTTGGTAGCTATTGAATACCTCCAGCTTTCTTGTTCAGTTTTACTGCATTGTTATCTTATGCCTCTAGTAGACTTCGTGGGCAGATCGTCGGACTTGGCGGTGGTACCCACTGAGAACTCCCTTTTGGTGTAGTTCTCACACCCATTGGGGGTTCCCCCCCCCTCTTCTTTCTTTTCTCTCCTTTGTTTTGTAGAGTCTTAGCCGGTGTTGCTGATTCTGCGGTTGCTATTCGAGGCGAGGGAGTCGCAAGCTAGATCCCTACCTATCTTTGGAGAGTAGCTGTACCCCCTTTCAGTGGAGATCTATAGTACAGACAGTAGATTAGTTATTTTATTTCCTCTTTTGAGAGACTGATGTATTGTGAGGATCTGACTTGTACTGAGAGCCTGTACACTGATGTATTATTTATTTCAGGATTACCTCCCTGTTGAGTTCTGAGTTATTGTATTTGAGGATATTGTATGATTATCATTTATGGGAGATGGACTTTGTATCCTTATTTTCCAGTTGTACAGATGATTGGTTTTAATTTTACAACAGTTTTATCTTATAGCTCTGATATCTGTTAGTTGTAGTACCTTTTCTTGCAGGTTAGACGCTTCGCCTATGCGGGGTTTTGCATAGGCGGCGGATCTGTTGCGGGCCCGGGTCGCAGTTTCGACTCCGGGGCGTGACACATACGATAGTCCATTGGGACGCCTACGAGACCAGTCCAGATAGGACAGTGGTGGTAGGTGAGAGCATACTAGTTCGTTGGGACGCCCTACGTTATTCCTTCCCAGATCATGGAGGAACCGTAGGTGAGCGCAGGCTTGACTGGCCCCTTCTGGCAGTCTTTACGATTGGGTCGTTTTGGGCACCTCGAGTTAGAGTGGTTGCATATCATCATCTGTTACCACCCATTGAGCATCGTAAATAGAGGCATGATAGCCTGTAGATTTCTTTCCCAGCTTATCTATTCAACATTTATAGTTTTCTGTTATTATGCCTCTAGTAGACTTAGTGGGCAGACCGTTGGGCTTGGGGACGTACCCACTAAGAACTACTGATTGATGTAGTTCTCACACCTTTTGTTGGTGACAGTTTTGCAGAGACTTTCCTTCCGTCTCTGCTTTCAGTTGGCTCGACGGAGCGAGGTGAGAGAGTCGCGAGATACATCTCTACCAATGTTGTACTTTTGGTGAGATAGATGTACCAACCCGGATTGTGGGTTTTACCTGTACACTGTTGTATTTTATGGTTTTAGTTTATCTCCCTTTTTTGGATTCATAGATGTTGTATAGTAGGATCTATTTGTACTTTGATTCAGTGGACCAAATTATTATACTATTATTTTTAGGAGGTGGATATTGTACCCTTATTTAGTTGTACAGTGGTTCAGATTTATTACAGCAGTTTTTTTCACTTCATGATATCTGTTTAGTTGCTAGATGCATCTTTTGCAAATTAGACGCTTCGCCTATGTGGAGATTCTCGTATGGGTGGCGGATCTGGTGGCGAGCCCGGGTCGCAGTTTCGACCCCAGGGCGTGACATTGAGGGCCAGTAAGCGAGGCCGCAGCGGGGCCTCCAAGAAAGGAGCCGGCACAATAAGCCGGCAAAGAGATAACCTTGGCTGTTGCACCATAGGCCTGAGGACTCGGGCGACAAGGCCGATAGAATAAATGATGGATCATTCCCAATCAGTCGAGTAGTTAAAAGAAATTCCTAATACTTAGAGACTGTTAAATGGATCGAAAAGCTATAAGTCGATCAAAGGGAAGTATCTGAAACATTATTATATATCGGTTTGAGGAAATGCGAAGTAGAAAATTTTTTTACATTTGATGAACTGATACATATGCAAATCAAGAAAAGCCATTACAAAAGTGTTCAGAAAAAGAAAAATCGTGGTCAAAGACTAGGTTGGAGGTCGAAAACACGTGACCACTGTTAAGGATTTTAGTTTTGGCGTATTTCGTGAAAGTGTTTAAGTCTTGAAGATTGAAGATGAAGAAGCTTGGATGTCACGCCCCGAGTTCAAAAACCAGTGTATAAATTTTTTTTTAAAAAAAAAAATCAGAGTTGCAAAAACAGCCAGGGCAATGACAGACCGCCACATATATAGAAGAGGTCCCAATCCCCTATGGAATTAAGCCTTTTCTATATATGCACGGCTAGCTTGGCAACAACATCAAAGTACTAACTACGTACTACAAACAACAGTAACAAGTAAACTTTACAACTATCTTTACAAATATACAACTGAAATACAATTTCCTTTCTCTCAAACATCTATTACATAACTTTTCGGCTGTCCAGGGTCAACCTCTATATCGATACCTCGCCAATTCGTCCCGACATCCCAACACCCGCTCGACCTGAAAAACAGTCACCCGAGGGTGTGAGACACACCGAGTGTATCCCAGTGGGCACGACGAGCCAGAGAAATAGCAGATTGTACCTACTGGCATACAATACTAGAGGATAGTAATAATCACATTAGGTAAGCATGATTATAAAGCGAATGAATAATCAACAAGGAATATATAATCTCAACAGGAATATAATGAACCAAGCATGCTGAATAATTGAATAGGCAGGTATCAAACAAATGAATATCTTCAAACCGAAATCAGGAATCATGAGATAAAACAAAGCAGACTAAAAGCAACATATGCATCAATAAATGAAATAGTAAAGTAACCCAATCTAATGCCACTATCGGTCTCACAGAACCTCAGGCGATGCCACTATTGGTCTCACAGAACCTCAGGCGATGCCACTATTGGTCTCACAGAACCCCAGGCGATTTTGCCCATTTGGCACCAGCAGGTTGACATTTTTTCCCTCCACAAAGGGTCACGGGTTGCCACAGCTAACCACTTACCGGTAAAGAACAATATCCACTGGGCGGCGACCCCGGCAATGTTCGTGAAGTACAACGGTGCGGGCGATCAAATGCAAATGCTCAAACTCACGGTCCACTGACCGGTTAATTCGGCAACAAGCCGGGAAATCCCCACTGGGATGAAATCAACTGAATCTCAATTCTTATGCAGGAATAATCAGCAACTAATCAACAGAATCTCAACTCATATGCAAGATCAAAGGCAAATCTCAACTCAACATAAGATCAACAGCAAATCTCAACTCAATCATGCAGACCAACCAACATACAAAACTAAACACATATTTTTGAGAAAACTATTTTGAAAACAGGTTTTAGGCCCAAACTTCGAAGAGCAATGCCTTTGTCCTATCAAACAAGAACAGACTCAGGCGACCCTACGTCGTTCAGTAAAACATTTAGTTGATTAAAATTATGTGTTCAGCAGTGTAATATTTGATCACAGGAAAGCAGGCTCAATCATAATGCAAATGCTCAAGCTCTCGGTCCACTGACCGGGTAATCGGCAACACGCCGGAAAATCCCCACTGGGATGCAATATCAGAATCAACTGAGTCTCAACTCATATGCAAGAATAAGCAGCAACTAAATATCATGGATCAAATATAATCAGGAAGTTACTGATAATCAGGTATATAACCTAGCAAATGACCAATCAGGCATGGCAATGTCCAGAATAATGATATGAATACTGGAAGCACTATGTAAAGCAACAGATAACTGATAAAAGTTATAACTCAGGCATGAAGCAGTATAAACTGAATCGAAAGGAAGGCACGCTCAAAGTAATAGTTAAGCTACCAAAAATAGGAGTCCAACCAATACCGTACACAGAGGGCCGAAATGATAAAGCCCGGACCGAAGATAAACCCACCTGTCAAATCGCAGGCGACTAGACTGAATCGACTGTACGCTCAGAACCATATGCAAACTGGACAGACCTGAATCAAACATATTGATCAGGGATCGATTTTAACTCTAACTTATTTCAAGTCAACTTAACCCTTTTAATTACTCAAACCTCAGTGTTTGACAATCACACTTAGACCAACATAATCTTTTTAGCACTGTTTTCGCTCGTTCTTTCAACTGAAGATTCATTTTAACGAACCGTCACTTCCAGCAGGTGACATTTATCTTGCTGAACACCGTGCTCACCCATTTGCGGCAGCACGGGACCCAAGGAAAACTTCGGGCCATAAAACACTCCTCTAACATAGCCATTTGCATTTTTGTTTCTCCGGCTTATCGAAACTTAAATCTGACGCGAGCAGCGCATCCAGTGACCCCAAATTAGCCAGGAGCTCACTGTTACAGTTTTTCAAAACAGTCCAAAAACAGGACTTTGGCCAAACATTTCTTCTAGAGCTTGATTATATTAGAACTTAACTTCTGTTGATCCAGAACCAAAACTGTTTGAACACTATACTTAAAATACCTCAAGAATCACTGTGCTTGCCCTAGTGCAGCACAGAAGTTGCTGGATCCCAAGATCCAACAACCCTGCCCACTAACATCAAGCACCATGCTCCAAACAATATTCCACACAGATCCTGTTTGATCTGAAGTGAGCATCAAGCTCAGGGAACAATTTGGAGCAACTTTCATATTTAACCTCGAAAGCTAAATCCATTTAAAAACCTCTTTTAGGCATTCATCAAACAACTTATGTGCACAGTTCACATACATACACATAACCCATTCCAAGCTCGGTTCTCAGCAATTACTAAACCAAATTTCATGCAACTTGAAGGGAAAGCTTCCTCTAGCTTATAGGAACATTTCCCATCAACTTAGAGTAGTTTTGCTCTACTACTTAGCCGCAGCCAAGAGGAGGAAGATGAAGCAAAAATCTTGAAATTCGTGACCATCTTTACAGAGGCTCTGGGACCAAACTAATGCACAACCTTCCCCAAAACTCAAAGCAAACTTACCTGGACCCGTGCCCGGCGACGGGGTGCGGCGTGCGGCGGCGGCGGCGGCGGAGCAAAGCTCCATTTCGAGCTTCACCCCTCTAATGGTGAAATCTTACAGAGGCTTCATGAAGCTCTCCAACATGGATGGAAAGTTTCTACTAGTCCATAGTAAGCTTCCCGACCATGCCTCCCGGCCAGAGTTGGCCGGAGCGCCGGCGGCCGCGTTGGAGCTCATTTTCGGGTTATCCATGGCATCATGAATTTCATGATGCATGGAAGCCATGCAATAGCATGGTTGCACTCCCCTTGGTCCCAGTAACATCTCTGGGCATGTCGCCGGCGGCGGGGAAGCGCGCCGGCGGCCGGAGCACAAGGCTCGGCCAACTTGCACAAAAACCCGAAACTAGGGTTTCGATTTTCTCCCAAAATACTTAACCAAAATCATCGAAACTTTGCAGAATTAATTTATAGGCCCTACAGTCCAAGCCCTTTATTTTATTTTTCGATTTGGTTCAGTGATTGCCGAGATCTCTCGAGGCGGAGCTATATTAGGTTTCCGGCCAACTTTCTTCCCGCCGGCCATGCAACATGCATGGGAAGCTCAGGTCTTCCAAGGAGCATCCTAACAACTTATAAAACCTACTGCTAGGGGTCCCGAGTGCAAACAAACCAAGGTTATTGAGTTCTTACCTTGGCCGGATTCGATGAAGAAGGAAGAAGCCGGTTTTGGTTTTTTTTTTCTTCCACGCGCGGCCACGGCAGCCTCCCAGGTTGCACCTCAGGCACAGGAAACTCCACAGGAACTCCAAATCCAAGTTTGGTTCAGGTTTGGTTCCGACTTCTCCTTTCTCTCTCTCTCTCGAGTTCCTCTCTAATGGAGTTTGGGTCTCTTGCCTCCCAGCACTCGAGCATCCAATGAGGATTACAGAGACAAAGTGGATGCCTTGTAATTCCTCCCTGACCCCTCGAGCGCTGGCCCAAGGTAGTCCAAGGGTCACTCAACACTTAATTGCTTTGAATTTTGCAAAATATCCCTAAACTCGGTTCACACCAAACCCTAGCCTCCGAGCTCTTTCCTGTAGGTGTAAATTGCACCCAACACCTCAAGGAATTAACCTCACCAACTTTGATACATAAAATATATAGATTTTATTAGAAATATTGATTTTTTGACAATTTTCACGTAATTCAAGAAAATCCGCTCACGATTTGCGAATCGGACTTTGCCACGGCGTTCGGCTCGTCGAGACCTGTCAGGTAGCGTATTTGTTCGATTAATTTGGCACCCGGATAAAATCTCGGGCCAACTAGTTCTTGAAGGTTGCATTCCGACGCACGCACTTCGATGCACTCGGATCGCCAAACACGAAAACCGTCAGTGCCATTGTGCTCAGAACATCGAAATTAGCTAGGTTCGACTACTCATACCCCTATGTCAGGGTTTCAGATAGTAGATCGGCCGCTAGTGGTCGAAAGGGGATTAAAAATACAAGGTTACTATTCACAACTTAAGTTGTGGGACCCGTTCTTCTTCGCTGTTTTGCGGAAGATCCGACTGTTGGATCGCCGACATGTGAATATGAACTTTTCATGTTTCGTCGAAACGATCGCAATGGTGCTCTCGGATTTTCGAGATCAGGCCCCGATCAAAAGTCGATATTTCTGGGCCACTATTGATCCCTAAGTCCCTATTTTGCCAAAAATTATTAATTAAATAATTTCCAAAGTAAATTTAAAGTCTTTAAATTTTCTAGATTACTACATTGGATCATATACCTCAATCTCAAGAAAGAAGAATTCAAAAGGATCAGGTAAGTTTAACTAAACATTCTTGGTGATCTGAATACTTCTTATAATGTAGAAACACTTGGATGGGATTTTAATCGCATAAAAATAAAAACTGGACAAGTTATATGTTCAGGATCCGGAACAGGGTAATACAGTCCGGACCCCGAACATAGGGTAGTTCATGCGCCAATCCAGTCCGGAACACACCTGATTCTGTTCCGGACCCCGAACATGGATTTGCTGAAACTGCATGAACAGTCCAGACCGTGAGATTTCAGTCCGGACCCCGAACGTAGTTTTTGCAGAAACTGTATGAACAGTCCGGACCGTGGGATTTTGTTCCGGACCCCGAACGTTGTTTTCTGGAAAAGTTCTGTTTATTAACGACAGTCCGGAACGACTTATTCCAGTCCGGACCGTCGACCCGAAAATTTCCAATAAGGTTAGTTTTTGATTCTTATTCTCTTCCAATGGTTTCTAACCTATAAGTAACCCTAATTCTACTTTTTAGGGTAATCCACACTACTAGTTTTATCTCTGGGAAATGACAGATAAAAATTAACGGAGAAAAACTTAGAGATCCACATATAGAGAAGAAAGAAAATAACTAGATTGATTCTATGTTTCTTCATGCTATATTAATTAATTTGATTCTAGGTTTTCTTACTCAGATTTTTGAGTAGAATCAAATTAATGAATACTTAGATGGTATTTCCTATCTATCTTTGATCTAAGTATTCGGCGGATCATCACCACCCAAAAACAACGATTTTTCCAAAAATCGGCGCATGGACTCGCGTTGGCCTTGTGGATTCAAGGTGCTACCGCTCTCGTGGATTCGGAGCGAGGTACGTTCGTGGATTTGAGACGTGCTACTGGGTGAAGACAGTGGATTCGGTCAGACGTCGTGGACTCGCGTTGGACGCCGTGGATTCGGCGTTGGACGCAAATCGTGGATTCGAGGCGCGTGCGGAGCGAGCGGAGAAGATCAACTCGGAGCGTATGGAAAAAGGTTGAGGTCGTCTGTGAGTGCGTTATATCACCTTTGTACGTGTTATAATCTTAGTTGATTTCACCGTGTTATCGGTCCCGTGGTTTTTACTCCTGGTTTTGGAGTTTTCCACGGTAAAAATCTTGCCGTGTTATTTTCATTTCCGCATTGGGTTTTTATTGCGCAAAGATATTTGAGTGTTTATCGTTTACACCTATTCACCCCCCTCTAGGTGGTTTTTCCCCCATTTAGATCCTTATTACAGAGGTGACCCAACAATTGGTATCAGAGCGGGAATAGGGTTGTAAACAATGGTTGAAGGTGGAAACATCAACAGACCCCCGTTCTTCGATGGAACAAATTATGCCTACTGGAAAGTACGGATGAAAGCCTTTTTAATTTCCATCGACGAACGGGTGCGGCAATCTATCGAGTTAGGATGGTCAAATCCAACTGAAGTTATTGTTGATGTTCACACCATCAAACCTAGGTCGAAATGGACCAAGGAAAAGATTGACTCATCTTCTTACAATGGCAAAGAAATTAACGCCTTATTTAATGCTTTGTCTCAAACTGAATTCTCTCGCGTCTCGGCATGTGAGACTGCGAAAAAAATCTGGGATGTTCTTCAAGTTACACATGAGGGAACTAACCTTGTGAAGATTCAGAAACCCGCAAATGCTTACGAGCAAGTTTGACTCTATTTCATGGCAGAAAATGAATCTTTCACAGATTATATACGCGATTGCAAGACATCGTGAATACATGTGCTAACTTGGGAGAGAAAATTCCAGAATTTAAAATTGTAAGAAAGATTTTAAGGACTCTTCCTGAAAGATTTCGTTCCAAGGTTACGGCCATTGAAACTATTAAACACCCGGACGAAATCCGTGTTGAAGAATTAGTTGGTTCATTACAAACATATGAAATGACATTTCCTACTAACTATTCTTCTGGAAAAGCATCTACTTCTAAGTCTTCAGGTTTTGCGTTGAAAACAACAAAAGAAGAAGACGCAGATTCTTCCTCCTCAGACGATGACGAGAAGCTATCTATGGAGGATTTTGAGAAGCAACTTGCTCTATTGACAAGAAAATTTCGCCGAAACTTTCGAAGGGGTAATTCAAGTAAAACTTCTTCCTTCGTAAAGTCGAAGAAAGGCAAAGGTTTGTCAAGCCACAAGTCAAGAAAGCAAGAGAGTTTTTCAAAGGATAAGAAAAGCTCAGAGGGACAAGTCCAATGCTTCAAGTGCCAAGGGTACGGCCATATCTCAACGGAGTGTCCCAATAAGAATCCGTCAAAGAAGAAAGCGATGCAAGCCGTCACTTGGGATGACACCTTAACGTCAAATGAGTCATCTTCCAGTGATGAAGAAAATAACACAACGGCGTTCCACGCGTCCACATTTTCACCCTTTATGTGCTTAATGGCAAGTACATCCGATTCATTGTCCAACTCCTCCCAAGTTGAAAAGAATGCAACGGACGACGAATCGAGCAACTCCGAAGGTGAAGACTTTGCTTTAGCCTACTATAAACTTCTAAAGGATTCAAAGAAACTGGCTAAGCAAAACAAGGGGTTGAGAGGGAGATTGCAGGATCTCGAAGAAGAAGTAAAAAGAGCAACTTCTCTCTCGACCGGTCTTGAAGTGGAAAGGGATAACCTGATAAAAGCAAATGTTTCACTTCAAGAGAGAAATGAGCATTTCGAGAAGGAACATGTAAAAATGATTGATAAAGCTGGTTACTTCTTGAAGCTCTACTCCGAGGCTCAACAGGAAAAAATGGAGATGACGAAGACCATTTTCCAACTTAAGGATGATTTAAAGCAATTTTTTCAAGAAGGAGCATGTTGGATAAAATGTTTGGTCTTGGTCAAACAAACCGTTTCGGCCTTGGATATAATCGAACTGAAGACAATTCTAGTTCGGTTGG
>JAQNDB010003511.1:0-28967 GCA_029204045.2 Tillandsia leiboldiana | reverse complement strand
GCAATCCGGATCGCAGAATCCGATCCGGACGCCGGTCCCGTAAAATTCCAAAGGTAGGTTTTGATTCTTATCTCCTTCCTAGGTTTTCTAACCTATAAATAGACCCTATGATTCTTTTTCTAGGGTTAATCCAAAAAGGCCGATAAAAAACAAAATCCGTCTTATTCAAATCATCTTATCGGCCTAAGATCCACATATAGAGAAGAAAGGGAATCATTAGATATTACTCTAGTGTTTCTTTCATCTAGATTGATAGTTTGATTTCTAGGTTTTCATACTCACATCTTGAGTTGAATCAAAACTAATGAATACTTAGATGGTATTCCTATCTACTTTGATCTAAGTATCGGCGGATCATCACCACCTAAAAACAACGATTTCCCCAAAATCGGCGCGTGGACTCGCGTGGCCCTTGTGGATTCAGGTGCAACCGCTCTCGTGGATTCGGAGCGAGGTACGTTCGTGGATTCGAAGCGTGCTACTAGGTGAAGGACCGTGGATTCGGTCGGACGTCGTGGACTCGACGTTGGACGCCGTGGATTCGGCGTTGGACGCAGATCGTGGATTCGAGACGCGTTGTGGAACGAGCGGAGAAGATCAACTAGGAGCGTATGGTTAAAAGGTTGAGTCGTCTGTGAGTACGTTAAATCACCTTGTACGTGTGTCAATTCTAGTGGATTTCCCGTGTTATCGGTCGCCGTGGTTTTTTACTCCGGTTGGAGTTTTTCACGTAAAAATCTTGCGTGTTCATTTTATTTCCGCATTGGGTTTTATTGCGCAATAATTTTTGGAGTGTTATTGTTTACACACTATTCACCCCCCTCTAGGTGTTTTTTTCCCCTATTTAGATCTATATTTCATATAACCCAACATTCTCGAAATCCTCCATTGAAAGATTCTCATCATCGTCTGAGGAGGATGAATCCGCGTCTTCTCTTTTGGTGTTTTCAATGCAAAACCTGAAGACTTAGAAGAAGATGCTTTCCAGAAGAATAGTTAGTAGGAAATGTCATTTCATAAGTTTGAAGTGCACCAACTAATTCTTCTACACGGATTTCATCCGGGTGTTTAACTGTTTCAATGGCTGCAACTTTTGGGCGAAATCTTTCAGGAAGAGTCCCTTAAATCTTTCTTACAACTTTAAATTCTGGAATTTTTCTCTCCCAAAGTTAGCACATGTATTTACGATATCTTGCAATCATGTTATAGTAATCTGTGAAAGATTCATTTTTGCCATAAAAATTGAGTCAAATTTGCTCGTAAGCATTTGCATTTTTGAATCTTCACAAGGCTTGTTCCCTCATGTGTAACTTGTAGAACATCCCAGATTTCTTTCGCGGTCTCACATGCCAAGACGCGAGAGAATTTAGTTTGCGACAAAGCATTAAATAAGGCGTTAATTCCTGCCGTTGTAAGAAGGTGCATCAATTTCTTCCTTGGTCCATTTCGACCTAGGTTTGATGGTGCGAACATCAGCAATAATTTCAGTCGGGATTTGACCATCCAAACTCGATTGATTGCCACACCCGTTCATCGATGGAAATAAAAACGCTCTCATGCGTACTTCCAATAAGCATAGTTTGTTCCATTGAAGAACGGTGGTCTGTTGATGATTCCACCTTCAACCATTGTTTACAACCCTATTCCCTCTCTGATACCACTTGTGGGTTATGTTATATGGATCTAAATAGGGAAAACAACATCTAGAGGGGGGGTGAATAGTGTAAACAATAAACACTCCAAAATCTTTGCGTAACAAAATCCAATGCGAAAAAGTAATAACACGAAGAGATTTTACGTGGAAAACTCCAAACCAGGAGTAAAAACCACGGGACCGTCACACGGTGAATCCACTAGAATCAAACACGTACAAAGGTGACATAATGTACTCAACACGACTCACCTTTTCCCATACCTCCTAGTTGATCTTCTCCGCTCCCTCCACAACGCGCCTCGAATCACGATTTGCGTCCAACGCCGAATCCACGGCGTCCAACGTCGAATCCACGACGTCCAACCGAATCCACGGTCTCCACCAAGTAGTACGTGTCGATCACACGAACGTACCTCGCTCCGAATCCCCGAGAGTGGTAGCACCTTGAGTCCACAAGGCCACGCGAATCCACGCGCCGATTTTTGGGAAAACCGTTGTTTTATTGTGGTGAAAATCCGCCGAATACTTAGATCAACGATAGATCGGAAATACCATCTAAGTATTCATTAATTTGATTCTACTCAAAATCTGAGTTTGAAATCCTAGAATCAAATTAATCAATATAGATGAAGAAACATAGAATATATCTAGTTTTTCCCTTCTCTTCTCTATATTGGATTTTTCTAAGTTTTTCCCGTTAATTTTTTTTGGTCTTTTACGGAATAAAAATTTATTGTGGATTACCCTAAAAGATGAAATTAGGGTTTACTTATAGGTTAGAAACCATTGGAAGTGGATAAGAATCAAAAACTGACTTAACAAACTTTTTCCCGCACGACGGTCCGGACTGGATTTAGCTTGATCCGGACTGTCGTCATTTTTCAGAGAATTCCTGAAAAATCATGTTCGAGGGTCCGGACTGAAAGAAGCACGGTCCGGACTGTTACTGCGAATTCAACAGAAACCACGTCGGGGTCCGGACTGGATTTCCGCATGAACCTACCTACGTTCGGGGTCCGGACTAGAATACTCTGATTCCGGATCCTGAACATATAACAGTCCAGTTTTCTGATTTTTATGCAATTAAAAACCCATGCAAGTGTTTCTACACTATAAGAAGTATTCGGATCACCAAGATTAGTTAGTTAAACGTACCTGATATTGTTGAATTCTTCTTTCTTGAGATTGACGTATATGACAAACATCTTCTGTTACGGAATTTGAGTTGGCGTAGTTTCGTGAAAGGTTCAAGTCTTGAAGATTGAAGGTGAAGAAAGTTGGATCATTTAACTCAATCTCAGAAAGAAGAATTCAAAAGGATTAGGTATGTTTAACTAAAGATTATTGGTGATCCGAATACTTCTTGTAGTGTAGAAACACCTGGAAGAATTTTAAACTGCATAAAAATCAAAAACTGTGTTCGGACATGTTCAGGATCCGGATCAGAGCCAGCGATCCGGATCCCGAAGGGTTGTTGTTCATACATTACTTACAATCCGGATCGCAGCATCTCACGATCCGGATCCCGAACGTTGAGTTTTCTGAATGTATGAACGATCCGGATGAGGCATTCCGATCCGGATCCCGAACGTTTGTTTTCTGGAAACCGTCTTTATTGCTACTGCAATCCGGATCGCCCAAATCCGATCCGGATCGCCGTCCGTCAAAATTCAGAAATGTTAGGTTTTTGATTCTTATCTCCTTCCAAATGTTTCTAACCTATAAATAGACCCAATGACTCTTTTCTAGGGTTAATCCAAAAGAGCCGTCATATTCATATATCATCTTATACGGCCTAAGATCCACATATAGAGAAGAAGGAAATCATTAGATAATACTCTATGTTTCTTCGTCTATATGTGATTAGTTTGATTCTAGGTTTTCATACTCACATCTTAAGTTGAATCAACTAATGAATACTTAGATGGTATTTCTGATCTATCTTTGATCTAAGTATTCGGCGGATCATCACCACCCAAAAAACAACGATTTCCCAAAATCGAGCGCGTGGATTCGCGTGTCTTGGTGGATTCAAGGTTCAACCGCTCTCGTGGATTCGGATGCGAGGCACCGTTCGTGGATTCGAAGGGTGCTATTGGGTGCAGACCGTGGATTCGGTCGGACGTCGTGGATTCGGCGGTTGGGCGCAGATCATGGATTCGAGAAGCGTCGCGGACCTGAGCGGGAGTAAAGAATCCTCTAGGAGCGTATGGAAAAGGTTGAGTCGTAAGTGTGTACGGTAAGTCACCTTGTACGGTGTTTAATTCTAGGGATTTCTGCCGTGTTATCGGTCCCGTGGTTTTTTACTCCGGTGATGGAGTTTTCCAAGTAAAATCTTGCGTGTTATTTTATTTCCGCATTGGGTTTTTATCGCAACGATTTTTGAGTGTTTATACGTTTACACCTATTCACCCCCCCTCTAGGTGTTTTTTTCCCCTATTTAGATCTACATTACATATAACCCAACGAGTGGTATCAGAGCTGGAATAGGGTTGTAAACAATGGTTGAAGGTGGAAACATCAATCGACCCCCTTTCTTTGATGGAACTAATTATGCGTACTGGAAAGTACGAATGAAAGCCTTTTTAATTTCCATCGACGAAAGGGTGTGGCAATCAATTGAATTAGGATGGTCTAATCAACCTGAAATTATCTCTAATGTTCACACCTTAAAACCTAGGTCGAAATGGACCAAGGAAGAGTTAGATTCATCTTCTTACAATGGCAAGGGAATTAATGCTATTTTAATGCCTTATCTCAAACTGAATTCTCTCGCGTCTCGGCATGTGAGACTGCGAAGAAATCTGGGATGTTCTTCAGGTTTACACATGAGGGAACTAACCTCGTGAAGATTCAAAACTGCAAATGCTTACGAGCAAGTTTGACTCTATCTTGATGGCAGAAAATGAATCTTTCACGGACTACTATACACGATTGCAAGACATCGTAAACTCATGTGCTAACCTGGAGAGAAGATTCCAGAATTTAAGATTGTAAGAAAGATCTTAAGAACTCTTCCTAAACGTTTCGCCCAAAGGTTACAGCCATTGAAACTATTAAACACCCGACGAAATACGTGTAGAAGAATTAGTTGGTTCATTACAAACTTATGAAATGACATTTACTACTAACAATTCTTCTGGAAAAGCATCCTCTTCTAAGTCTTCAGGTTATGCGTTGAAAACAACTAAGGAAGAAGACGCGGATACATCCTCCTCAGACTATGACGAGAACCTTTCTATGGAGGAATTTGAGAAGCAGCTCGCTCTCTTGACAAGGAAGTTTCGCCGCAACTTTCGAAGGGGTAATTCAAGTAAATCTCCATTCTTCGAAAAGTCGAACAAAGGCAAGGGTACTTCAAGTTACAAGTCAAGAAAGCAAGAGAACTTCTCAAAGGATAAGAAAAGTTCAGAGGGACAACTACAATGCTTCAAATGTCGAGGCTACGGCCACATTGCAACGGAGTGTCCCAACAAGTATCCGGCAAAGAAGAAGGCGATGCAAGTCGTCACTTGGGATGACAACTCAACGTCAAAATGAGTCGTCTTCAAGTGATGAAGAAAAGAGCTCCACGGCATTCCACGCGTCCATATCTTCACCCTTCATGTGCTTTATGGCAAGTACATCCGAGTCATTGTCCAACTCCACTGTTGAAAAGACTGCAACGGACAACGAATCGATGATTCGGAGGGTGAAGATTTTGCTTTAGCCTACCACAGACTTTTGAGGGATTCAAAGAAACCGGCTAAGCAAAACAAGGGGTTGAGAGGGAGATTGCAGGATCTCAAAGAAGAAGTAAAAGGGTAACTTCTCTCTCGACCGATCTTGAAGTGGAAAGGGATAATCTGATAAAAGCAATGTTTCCCTTCAAGAGTCCAATGAGCAACTCGAGAAGAATTATATAGATATGGTGAACAAAGCGAACTACTTCTTGAAGCTCTACGGCGAGGCCCGACGGGAAAAAATTGGAAATGACAGAGACCATTTCCAACTCAAGGATGACTTACAGCAATTTTCTTCTGGAAGGAGTAAGTTGGATAAACTTCTTGGTCTTGGTCAAACAAACAAGTTCGGCCTCGGATACAACCGAACTGAAGACAATTTTAGTTCGGTTGGGACAGTCTTTGTGCCTCAGTCGGTATCTCCTCCTCCGACACCGGAATTCACGACAACCAACGACAACAAGCCTACGTCATCCTCTTCGGATCGTCAATCACAAAGGTATGTTTTCGTTGTAATTTTGCAGGGCACATTGAAAGAAATTGCAAGATTGGAGCTCAAAGATCAAATCAACCACATCTTGCAACTTCTACCAATAAGTTCACTCCCCGGAATTCAAAGAAGGACTTTTCAAAAGAAAAGAACGTTGGTAGTACTCCAAACAAGACGATGACAAAAGAAAAAATCAATCATACAAAACGTCTTCATCAAGGAAAATTTCTCAACCATTGCCAACATACTCCAAAACTCAAAGGTTTGGGTATGCAAAGGTGAAATCCTTCCTTGTCTTTAATCGTTCTACGATTAAATGTTGCGTAGTTTATGTAGACTATTTTTTCTTTCTTTTGGCCGACCCGTCAACCATCTTTGGGAGGTAAATGGTATATTTTCTTATTGGTTGATGATTTCTCTAGGTTTTCTTGGGTAGCATTTTTAAAAGAGAAAGCTGATACGTTTGATTCTTTTCATGAGATTTGCCATCGTATTATGATTGAAAAGAATGAAAAGATCATTCGTGTTAGGAGTGATAGAGGTGGAGAATTCATAAATTCCAAATTCATTGATTTTTGCACTTCCAACGGCATAAACCATGAATTCTCAGCACCCTACACACCTCAGCAGAATGGTGTGTTGAGCGCAAAAACAGGGTTGTTCAAGAGATGGCGCGTGTGATGCTTCATAGCCGGAATTACCGCTACATTTTTGGGCTGAAGCTGTGAACACCGCTGTCTATGTCATTAATCGAGTGTATTTGCGCCCAGGAACTTTAAATACACCATATGAGCTGTGGTTTAGTAGAAAACCGGATATCAAATACTTTCGTCGGGAGTTGATGTTACATTTTACGTGACCGTGAAAATCTTCGAAAGTTTGACTCTCGAAGTGACGAAGGGATCTTTTTGGGTTATTCTACAAATAGCAGAGCATATCGAGTATTTAACATCGAATCAAAAACGATTGTAGAATCTATAAATGTTAAAGTAGATGAAGCTTTTCACTTTGCATCTGAAAAATCTACCCTCGATATCTCTCTAGATGATGATACTCCTGTAATTGCATCTTCTCATGATAATACTTCCAATATTAATGATGCATCTAATGGTTCTTCAAGTTTATCTGATGTGCAGGAATCATCTCATATACCTCCGAGTACTCCGTTTCAACAAACGCTACGAATCTCCAAGGATCATCCTGAATCAAACATCATTGGAGATCCACAAGAAGGAGTTAGAACTCGGAGGCAGTTGGTTTGTGGTTTCGCTTGCTACGTATCTTTAATCGAACCAAAGAACATAGATGAAGCTCTTCAGGATGACTACTGGATTAAAGCAATGCAGGAAGAGTTCCATCAATTTGAGCGAAACAAAGTCTGGGAATTAACGAAGCCTCCAAAGCAACATAATGTGATAGGTACCAAATGGATTTTCAAGAACAAGAAAAATGAGGATGGTACTATCATCAGGAACAAGGCACGATTAGTTGCTCAAGGCTACTCTCAAGTAGAAGGTATAGACTTTGATGAAACATTCGCCCCTGTAGCTAGACTCGAGTCCATTCGTATACTATTTGCTATTGCTTGTCATTTTAAAATCAAATTATTTCAAATGGACGTTAAGAGCGCGTTTCTAAATGGGTTTTTAAATGAGGAAGTTTATGTGGCTCAACCGAAAGGTTTTGTAGACCATAAACAACCTACCATGTTTTTCGTTTGAAAAAGGCTCTTTACGGTCTGAAACAAGCACCGCGAGCATGGTACGAAAGGTTGACAAAGCACCTTTTGGAGAAGGGCTATACTCGAGGGGGAGCTGACAGGACTCTCTTTGTGAAGCATTATCAAAGCAATTTCATTGTAGCACAAATCTATGTCGATGACATTGTATTTGGCGCAACAAGAGATAATGATGCTTCTAAATTCGCGGAGACCATGGAAAGCGAATTTGAGATGTCCATGATGGGCGAATTGACTTATTTTCTTGGATTGCAAATTAAACAAAATGATGAAGGTATTCACTTGAGTCAATCCAAGTATGCAATGGAGTTGGTTAAAAAGTTTGACTTAGAAAATTCGAAGGATTTTCTGACTCCAATGGGAACTAGCCACAAGGGACTTGGAAGTGAATCACAAAGTGAGAATGTAGACGAGAAACTGTATCGAAGTATGATTGGAAGTCTACTTTACCTCACGGCTAGTCGCCCGGATATATCCTTTAGTGTTGGGATTTGCGCGAGATATCAATCAGCGCCAAAGGAGGTTCACCTGAAAGCGGTGAAAAGGATCATCCGGTACATCAAAGGATCAATTAATTTCGGAATTTGGTATCCTATGGGAACTAGTTTGGATATTGTTGGATACTCAGATGCCGATTGGGCAGGATCAATGGATGATCGAAAAAGCACGAGTGGTGCATGCTTCTATCTTGGTCATTGCCTTGTTGCATGGCACAGTAAAAAGCAGAATTGCATAGCACTCTCGACTGCCGAAGCGGAATACATTTCAGCGGGTAGTTGTTCAACCCAACTCATTTGGATGAAAAGTGTGTTGAGCGACTTCCGGATTTCAGCATCTTCGGTAACAATTCTTTGTGACAACACAAGTGCAATTAACATTTCTAAAAACCCTGTGTTGCACTCTAGAACAAAACATATTGAACTTAGATATCATTTTCTTAGAGAGCTAGTTGAATCAAATACTCTTCAACTTTCATATATTTCAACTGAGGATCAATTAGCTGACATTCTAACAAAACCTTTGGATCAAAAACGTTTTATTCATTTGCGAAAAGCAATTGGAATGCTTTCCTTGAAATAAACTTCTTTTTGAAACCTTTGCTTAGGATAGGTTTTGTTTGTTTTTGTTTTGTTCATTATCTATGTTTGTACATAGGACATTAATTGAGCATAGATCATAATTGACTTTAATTGCATCTTTTCGCACATTTAGAAATTTATTATGCTTTTGCCATCATAATATTTCACTGTTGCAATGATCATTTATGTTAATTAAATCATCTTCTGAGTGATCAAAGTCAATTTCTCTCTCAATGATCTCTTGGTATAGTCATTATCTTATTTGACTGCTTAGTCGAGTATGAAATCGAGATCAATTTTTGGTTGAATACTTTATATCTTAAATAATTGATAGCCAATTGAGGGGGAGTCAAAGAAATGTAAAATGCTCAAAAGATGTGGAAAGAGTTACATCCCAATGAGGAGTGTGAAAACTACCACCACATGGAGGAAAGAGCTACCACCTCGGTCGTCCGAGTATTGTGTGCAGCTACCACATGTATACCAAGCATGGTTGTTCAATTTTTGATTAAGTAAAATGCATGTTGAAATACTTGACTCCGTCAAATTTCAAGGTTGGTATAAGGTGGGTTTTTAAAGAAAGATGCTCAAAGAGCCACTCTCTTCAACAGATTGTCTAGATAAATTATCTACCATATTTGGGATTTCAAACATTTATTGATCTTTGTATTTCGTTTTCTTTACTGAATTGATGATTTGATAAAGGCATTACTCATAAGATCAAGTTAGATGTTATTGAAGGTGTTCAACTTTAAGGGATTTAATTCTTGTAAATTCTCGTTTCATTTTTGGATATTATTGATAGATTTGGCATAATCTAATTTTTGTTGTATGAAACGATGATTTTTGTTTAAAGTTGATACACAAAAGTACTTACAATCTTTTTCTGGTTTTTCTTGAATTTCTCTGAAATTTTTCTGAAGAATAAGTTGGAGCCGATCCGGATCGGGCAAGGTGATCCGGATCCCGAACGCAGGCTTCTTCCTGCGGCTGGCCGATCCGGATCGAAATCTCGATCCGATCCGGATCACGGCTAGGGTTTTAATAAGAACAAGAGGGTTTTGATTTCTTTTACCTTAATCTTTTGTTCTCAAGTCTCTAGAGCCTCTCTCTCTAGAACGATTGCACCTTGGAGCTTTTCAAACTCAAGTTCTTCGAATACAAGTAAGTTTTATTGATCAAAATCTCGGTTTTTCACTGTTTTTCTTTTTCCTCCTCAAACGTGATGAATTTCTTGGATCGATTTCGTTTGTGGATGGTTTTTGATCAAATTTCTTTTGAAATAAGAACTCTGGGTAGATTAGTTTTGATTATATGCTAGGTATTCTCCTGATTAACGGATTTTTAGGCTTCGATTTCTAAAATTTCGGTTTTAGGGCATATAATAAGGATTTTCGAAAATCATGCAATTGATCTATTTTTAAAAGTCCTTTTGCAAAACTAATTTGATTCTTAGTCTCTCTACATGATTATGATTGTTTGGGTACAATTTTTTCAAATCTGTGAAAATTAACAATTTTTCATGTGTTCTTGAGTTGGTCTTCTCAGGATACATTTTTTTTTTTTTTTTTTTTCACTAGCAATCAAAATGGTGATCACTTGGATTATTTTCCTACTTGCTGCCATGGTACATGTCAAGGATACTGCCAAGCCTAAGAAGGCTAAGAAAGCAAAGAAGACTAAGGATGATTCCGACACTCAATCAGAGACGGAGTCGATCGACTGGGATAACATCGAAATGGAGGGAACTGTCCCCATTGTCTGCTAAAGGAAAACAACTGCTAAAGCTTCAAAGCCTACTTCTGCTGAAAAGGGCAAAGCCCCAATAGAAGAAACCTCTGGGAAGACAAGAAGAAAAGGTGTTGCTCGCAAAAGAGGGTGTGCTCAAGGAATCTCCATTGAGCAACCAGCTGCTAGCCAAGCACCTCCACAAGACTTTATCAGCTCGGCTAGGATTAAGGAAAATGAAGAGGGAAGTGGA
Source organism: Tillandsia leiboldiana (assembly GCA_029204045.2). NCBI lineage: Eukaryota > Viridiplantae > Streptophyta > Magnoliopsida > Poales > Bromeliaceae > Tillandsia > Tillandsia leiboldiana. The sequence goes on along the minus strand of JAQNDB010003511.1, from coordinate 18,303 downwards.
ATTCAAATTACTGAATCCCTCTCTAGAGCATACTCTGTACCTAGCGAATCCGCATGGACTGAAGACCAGCATGCATCATCTGCCTCTACAACTCGTCCAGCGACTTCCAAGAGAAACGCTCTAAAAGCTACTGTATTGGCCGCCATTCATCAGGACCAAAGAAGACTTTCTGCTGACCAAGAGAGATTGGCATTAGGTCTCCGACAAATGGCCGCTGACCAAAAACAAATGAAAAAGAAATGTTCCAAATTATCGCGAATGCTGAAAGGAATCCTGAACAAGATAGACGATACTAGCTCAGACAGTTCTGATTTGGCTTAATCTTTTATGCTCTAACCCTTATCGTTTGTTTTTGCAGGTTTTTAAGTTTTTAGGTTAGTTTTAGTTCTCAGGATTTTCTTTATTCTGATCTATTTAACTCTCCTCTAAATTTTTGGTAATTTTGGCTTTGTTTGTGACAAAAAGGGGGAGAGAGTTTAGAGAGAACTTGAACAATGATTGAACAATGATTGATGTAAATGTGTGAACATCAAGGTAAGTATCATTTCAACTTTGACTTTGGTGAAAGGTAAGTATCACAACTTTGGTTTTTATCTTGTGATTTGTTGCATGTTCCTACTAACTATTCGACTAACTATTTGGACATGTATTATAACTAACAAGTTGTTTGATTACTAACAAAGCAAAGTTATGACATTTAAAATTTTATTGCTTAGAAGATATGTCAATGTTTGATTGTGATATTATTACATATCTGAATTTCTCAATGTCATGGTGAGCATAAACTCTATCTCTGTTAGGTTTTGAATGCTAAATATTCTTGAGGTATCTAACGATCTCTTTTTGTCAAGAATAATTTCTTTGTGCAGAGAGTACAGATGTCTAAGTCTAGAGTCTGTTTTAGGAGTTTATCTCATGTTTTTAAATTTTTGGATCTCCATTGTAAATTTTTGTTGTATGGTGATAGGAACAAAAATATCTTTTTGAATTTTCTTTAGTGGATCTGTGTTTTGTCACGAAACCGCCAAAGGGGGAGATTGTTACGGAATTTGAGTTGGCGTAGTTTCGTGAAAGGTTCAAGTCTTGAAGATTGAAGGTGAAGAAAGTTGGATCATTTAACTCAATCTCAAGAAAGAAGAATTCAAAAGGATCAGGTATGTTTAACTAAAGATTATTGGTGATCCGAATACTTCTTGTAGTGTAGAAACACCTGGAAGAATTTTTAACTGCATAAAAATCAAAAACTGGTGTTCGGACATGTTCAGGATCCGGATCAGAGCCAGCGATCCGGATCCCGAAGGTTGTTGTTTCATACATTACTTCAATCCGGATCGCAGCATCTCACGATCCGGATCCCGAACGTTGAGTTTTCTGAAATGTATGAACGATCCGGATCAGGCATTCCGATCCGGATCCCGAACGTTTGTTTTCTGGAAACCGTCTTTATTGCTACTGCAATCCGGATCGCCCAAATCCGATCCGGATCGCCGTCCGTCAAAATTCCAGAAATGTTAGGTTTTTTATTCTTATCTCCTTCCAAATGTTTCTAACCTATAAATAGACCCTATGACTCTTTTTCTAGGGTTAATCCAAAAGAGCCTTCATATTCATATATCATCTTATACGGCCTAAGATCCACATATAGAGAAGAAAGGAAATCATTAGATAATACTCTATGTTTCTTCGTCTATATTGATTAGTTTGATTCTAGGTTTTCATACTCACATCTTGAGTTGAATCAAACTAATGAATACTTAGATGGTATTTCCGATCTATCTTTGATCTAAGTATTCGGCGGATCATCACCACCCAAAAAACAACGATTTCCCAAAATTGGCGCGTGGATTCGCGTGTCCTTGTGGATTCAAGGTTCAACCGCTCTCGTGGATTCGGAGTGAGGCACGTTCGTAGATTCGAAGGGTGCTATTGGGTGCAGACCGTGGATTCGGTCGGACGTCGTGGATTCGACGTTGGACGCCGTGGATTCGGCGTTGGGCGCAGATCGTGGATTCGAGAAGCGTCGCGGAGCGAGCGGAGAAGATCCTCTAGGAGCGTATGGAAAAGGTTGAGTCGTAAGTGTGTACGGTAAATCACCTTGTACGTGTTTTAATTCTAGTGGATTTCTGCCGTGTTATCGGTCCCGTGGTTTTTTACTCCGGTGATGGAGTTTTCCACGTAAAAATCTTGCGTGTTATTTTTATTTCCGCATTGGGTTTTTATCGCAACGATTTTTGAGTGTTTATACGTTTACACCTATTCACCCCCCTCTAGGTGTTTTTTCCCCTATTTAGATCTACATTACATATAACCCAACATCTTCATCTTCAATCTTCAAGACTTAAACACTTTCACGAAATACGCCAATACAAATTCCTTAACAAAACCTAATTAAACTCAACACATATGCATGGGATCTAGTCAATTTCAAATCCAATTGAATCATAATACATATACTTGGGATTTGGTCAATCATTAGGATACGATTTATTCTATGCTCCTCACAAAGGTCTCTTAATCGAAAGTGCCCCAATTTTACGGGGGTAATTAACAATAGATGCTTGCGTCTATTGGAAGTCATGGATTCGCAATACCTGATACCTATATACTCATATAAATATTCATCTGAATCGTGAATCCTATCCCACGGGAACTCAAAAAGACGAACTGTGCAAGATGAGTCATTCAAGGTTGTAGACACCTAGCTGTTTTCGTCGCGATCTTCGTCGAGGCAATGGTGAGGGCTTGGATTGTCGACCGCCACTCCCCTGGTTGTCAGGTCGCCGTTAGGATCGAACGAATCGCAGCGGAGACCGAATTTGTCGACGGGGAGACTTTTCGACACGGTTGCTGTCCGGATTGGACTTCTTGGACAACGGTATGTCGTTTTCTATCCCAAAATTTTCATAGCCACCAGTGTATTTTTTGTTACTCACGGTACACCTATAAAATCCTTTTTCGCATAGATTCATATTTTTGTATAATTTCTTGTATCGGGAGGATCTAGGGGGTGCTAAATTGCACATGTAAATTTTCGGATAACACGAACGTCGCGGGAAAGACCCTTGTCCACATCTGAACGACGGTAGAGTCATTCGGGCCATATTTTTTATCGGCAAAACCGATCAGTGCAACAGTTCGGGAATCGAGAGATTGTTCCGGCAATTTGGAACAAAGAAAAATTTGGCACAGTGGTCAGGACCACTAAATTGCTTTATTGATGGACTTTGGATAGGTCCGGGTGATTCACAGGAGTCCATAGGGGAGCCACGTGCTCGGTTGACTACCGATGGAGGTGGGTACTCCGATCCGAAGTCGAGAACGTTGTTGAATTGATTAACTTGACCCTTCACTTCTTCTTTATTGTTATTGTTATTATTATGTTGTCAAGTAGGGTATTCTTCTTTCACGGACATTATGATAGTGTAGTAAATTCTTTTCTGGAACTTCTTGTCGAGAGGTGTTCACTAAACATGGTTATTGTGTTGTTTAGTTGATCCTTGGGGCGGTATAAGCGGCAAAATGAACTTTGCGGTGGTTAGATGTTACTTACCAGATCATGATAGGACAGGAAATATTGATGTTTAGTTTTTCTTTTATTATCATGTTTGACCTGCGGGTAGGTGTAATATCACAGATTTTTTTGGTAACGTTTTACCCTCCTGCTAATAAAGATTATGTTTGGAGTAATTGATGTAACGGGTTTACTTAAGTGGATAATTCTGTGGTGCGGTTATTTTTCTGCGATAGAGCACGGAAAACAGAGAACGACGGTACGATCGGATCCGGATTCCGACTTACAGAACCCCCAGAAAGGGGTGGAAAGGATCGCAATAGCCAGGTGGTGCATCGAAATCCGTGCAAGTGATCGTGCATGCTTTTTGAGGAGGTAAGGGATTATCTCTAGGGAATTATCTTAAAGGAATTATCTCTAAGAAATTATCTTTAAGAAATTATCTCTAGGGAATTATCCTTAAGGAATTATCTTTAAGGAATTATCCTAAAGGAATTATCTTTAAAGAATTATCTTTAAGAAATTATCTCTAAGGAATTATCTTCAACGATTAATTAAATAATTAATTAATTAGAGATTGAAATCCGACGTATGGATTCTCCGGAATAGGGTTTTGAGGATCGCGGTAACCGTAGTGTGCATCGGAATCCGTGCAAAAGATCGGGCACGCTTTTCGAAGAGATAAGGAATTATCTCTTATGACTTAATAATTATTAATTAATTATTAATATCCGGATGTGGGTTTAATGTACGTACAAATTATCTCTTTCCGGATAGAAAAGAGGAAACCCTAACCGGAGAGAAAAGAGAGAAAAGAAAAGAAAAAGGAAACCCTAACCGGAGAGAAAGGAGAGAAAAGAAAAGAAAAAGGAAACCCTAACCGGAGAGAAAAGAGAGAAAAGAAAAGGGAAAAAAAAAGGCGAAACCCTAACCGGAAGGAAACGAGAGGAAGGAACGAGTGAAAGAAAAGGGAAAAGGTGAAACCCTAATCGGAAGGAAACGGAAGAAGAAAGAAGGAGAAAGCGGAGGGACCCGATCATCCCCGACGAACGTGCCGGAGCCGGGAGCGTGAACGGATCGCCTTCTCCGACGGATCGCAGTAAGCGATGTTTCTTTTCGGGTTTCGTTTCGAAGTTTTGTTATAGTCGTTTTGGGGTTTTGCCGTTCTTGTTATCGCCGCCGCCGTAAAGCCCTAGGGCATCGCTGCCGCCGTCGCCACCGCCGCCGCGGAGCCCTAGGGCATCGCCGCCGCCGTCGCTACCGCCGCCGCGGAGCCCTAGGGCACGGTCGTCGCCGCACCGCGTCCGGCGCCGCGCTGCATGCGGCGCGCGGGCTGAAGCCCGCGCGTCCGCGGAGCATGCGGCGCGCGGGCAGGAGCCGCGCGTCCGCGGAGCATGCGGCGCGCGGGCAGGAGCCGCGCGGCCGCGGCAAGCGCCACGCGGGGCTGGCGCCCGCGCGGCCGCAGCGCATGCCGCGCGGGGCTGGGGCCTGCGCGGCCGCGGCAAGCGCCGCGCGGGGCTGGCGCCCGCGCGGCCGCGGCATGCGCCGCGCGGGGCTGGTGGCCGCAGCGCATGCCGCGCGGGGCTGGGGCCCGCGCGGCCGCGGTAAGCGCCGCGCGGGGCTGGCGCCCGCGCGGGCCCGCGCGGCCGCGGCATGCGCCGCGCGGGGCTGGGGCCCGCGCGGCCGCGGCAAGCGCCGCGCGGGGCTGGCTCCCGCGCGGGGCTGGGGCCCGCGCGGCCGCGGCAAGCGCCGCGCGGGGCTGGCTCCCGCGCGGGGCTGGGGCCCGCGCGGGGCTGGCACCCGTGCGGCCGCGGCGCATGCCGCGCGGGGCTGGGGCCCGCGCGGCCGCGGCAAGCGCCGCGCGGGGCTGGCGCCCGCGCGGCTACAGTAGATGTCGCGCGGGGCTGGCCCCCACGCGGCCGCGGCAGGCGCCGCGCAGGGCTGGCCCCCGCGCGGCCGCGGCAGGCGCCGCGCGGGGCCGGCGCCCGCGGCAGGCGCCGCGCGGGGCCGGCGGCGCCCGCGCGGCCGCATGGCATGCAACGACTCGGGGGTGGCCGCGTCGCCCCTCGCGCTTCGCCGCCACCGCCGCGTCGAGTGGTCATTAGTGTTTTTAAGTATTTGGGCTCAGTTTATCTACCGTTATATTTCTGATCTGACCGCAGCTCTTTTGGGGACTACTTCTAGGTCCGGGCGTCGACAGAGAGCAAGGTTCTGTCTCCAGAGTGCAGATTTCGCATAATCGAGGTGGGTAGTTTTGGTTATTACCGGCGTGGTGTCGTTCCCGAATATTTGTTTTGATAAAGTAGATATATTTGGTATTTTGACTAACCCCATAACATGTGAATCCCTTTTATCGTGTTAATCAAAGCGGCTGCGGTCGCGAGATCGTTGTTATGTTAATCAAAGCGGCTGCGGTCGCAGGATCGTTAGACTATTCTAACTAAAGCGGCTGAGGTCGCAACTATGACACTCATATTGCTTACACGCACACCGGCAGTTTGGCCACTGCATAGGGTGTATTTTTTCGGAAAGATGGTAAGTTGTTTTACCCGTGTAGCCCACAAGAAGAGGTTAGTGGGGACCCTGTAGGTTTTTAGGATCCACACGGATCTAAATAGGTACTATCAAACAACTAGAGGGGGGGTGAATAGGTGTAATACTTAAAAAACCAATCTCAGTGCAAAATAAAAACCAATGCGGAAAATAAAAATAGCACATCGAGATATACGTGGAAACTCCAATCCAGGAGAAAAACCACGGGACCAACACACAATAACAATCCACTAAGAAAAGAAGAATAACAAGGTGATTACCGACTCCACGGACTCAACCCCTCCTTCAACTTCTTCGGACCTTGCGCTCCACCGATTGCACGTCCACTGCACACGTTCGAATCCACGAACGCCACTCGAATCCACAAGCACACGTTTCGAATCCACGAAACGCCTTTAGCACACTGAATCCACGATGCCACGTCGAATCCACGACGCAAACTCAGCCGGTAAGAATATTGGCTTCGATGGTGATCCTTTGCTTAGATTCTCATTAAGGAACCGTAGAAGAAATCTCTAAGCAAAGATTAGATCAATTCGACAAAAGATAGATCTTGGAAGAACCGTCGAATTAACCTAAAAGAGGCTATAAAGAAGAACGATAAAAACCAAGCCTCTAGGGTTGCTCTCAAGTGTTTTATAAATTAATCGGTAGTTCTTGAGAAACCCTAAGTGTTTATTTATACTTTAGAAACCTTTGGAAAGAGATAAGCATCAAAAACTGACTTAACAGAAATTTTCCCGCACGACGATCCAGACTGGATTGGCTGATCCGGACTGTCGTCTTTTTTTCAGCAATTCCTGGAAAAACAAGGTTCGGGATCCGGATCGGAATTCTGATCCGGACTGGTTCAGGACTGGAATTCTGATCCTGACTCTGAACATCCAATTTGTCCAGTTTTTGATTTTTAAGCAATGAAAACTTATCCGAGTGTTTCTAAACTACACAAATGTATTCGGATCACCAAAATTATTTAGTTAAACGTACCTGATCATTCTGAATCCATTTTCCTTAAGATTGATGTATATGATTCACAATTCTTCAACTTCAATCTTCAAGACTCAAAACACTGAGTGTCAACTTGAGCTCTTGTTGAATCTTCTCTGAGTCTTCAATTGTTGATTGACAATTTGATCACTTCAAGACTCCGACTCGACTCACGAAATATGCCAACAAAAAGCCGTAACAATCTCCCCCTTTGGCAATTTCGTGACAAAACCCAAAAATACATAAAACGCTCAAGACACTCATCTTAAACCAAAAAATCGAAACTCAATGTCATCACCAAAACATTGACTTTCTTTGCGTGAAAGATCCAATAAACAAAAATTACATTTGAACCAGTCTTAGAACAAACTCTATGACTTAGGACTTGGAGTCTTAAAGTGATGTAGATCCTGCAAAACAAAACTCCGAACAAATCAAAAGTCAGTTGTCAGAAATTAAATGTAAATCCTACATTTGATTCGTCCTTTTGGTTCTTTTTGTTTTTCGGCTCCTTTTTCATCATCTCTTTTCTTTATCTCCCCCTATCTTGAGCATCTCTATTCTCCCCCTATTTCTGTTCTCCCCCTTTTTATCACAAATTGTCAAACAGTGAATATAGGCAAAAGGAAATCACTAAAAGCATTAGTTCATAGAGAAAGAGAGATAAAAGCTCAGGTCCGGTATATAGAAAAAAGCAGATTGCGTACCGGTAGTCGAAAGCAAAAATCAAATAATTTCTTGAAACAAATCCATATTTTGAAATATTTGAATTACCGATTTGTATTTCATCAAGAAGACAATTTAAGTGCTTGAAAATAATATGAGATCACATAGATGTCATTCAATCTAATTAATTTTACAAAAATTAATAAGATTTACTCCGAAATCATGAAAAACAAAGATAAAATATTATAAACCGTTTTTCATATTATATACGTCAAACACAAGTCATCAAAAATAATCTAGAGATCCAAACTCTATCAAGATGTAACGGATTTACAAAGATGACTTACAGAGATTTCCAAATGACATCAATTTGATTTCTACCCTTTCAAATTTGAGATAAGCACTAAAATACCTAAGGGTGGCTTTTTGAGCATCTTTCAACTATCCCACCTTATACCAACCAGGAGATTGTTCAAAATAAGAACTTTGAATTTAAATCTCCAAATGCTTCAACTAAACAAAATTTCATAAATATTTTTCAAGCATCCATAACATGTGGTAGCTTCACACACTAACCGGACGACCGGGGTGGCAGCTCTTTCCAACATGTGGTGGTAGTTTTCACACTCCTTTCGGATGTAACTCTTTCCACATCTTTTACAAATCATTTCATTACCCTTGTACGAAAATACCATCTCTTATGTGAAAGAATTAAATTCCAAATTTTAGTCTATCGGTTGTCTCATGTTTATCACAATGAATTCACACAACCGAGATAGATTAATCATCTAAAGATCACACATGATTACTAAAATTTGATGAATATAATTATCAAAAACTCTTATAATGAGATATCTTCAAGAATTATGATTATAGAGCAAAGTTGATAATTCATATAAAATTAAATTGGAGTGATTGAAAGTGAAATCCTCTTTATTCAATGCACTTGTTCGTTTAAAACCCTTTTGTTCAAAAACAAAACATAAAAACGAAGAGCATTGAAAACATGTAATGCAGAGATTCAGAAAAATATGAAAGGAAAGCCAATCAAAGCATTACATACAGTCATAAGCTATTTAGAACTTAAGACAAGGAAAGATATCACCTTTCCGAATCCAAAATCGTCGGATTTTGTGTTGTCTTGATTCATTGTGGTTGGGAGATGATAGCTTTGACTGTTGGTCCACCTTAGGTCTTTGCCTCGCAATGATCCACTTGTATGATTGATATTGTGGCTCGGACCTTTGGTGGATTGAGTGAACTCCATTGACTTGATTTATCTTTTGATTCCGTTGAGTCCCCTCCGTAGATGAAGTTGCCGAAGAATTCTTCTTTCTCTTTTTCGGGCACGTCTTCATCAAGTGTCCTTCAAGTCCACATTGGTGACAAGTTCTTCCTCTCAATTTAGTTGTGGAACTTGAAGCCTTCACAGTTTGGTTCTTTTTAAATCCCAAACCAACCTTGTTTGTTTGACCTAATCCGGACATACAATCAAATTTCTTGGAACCAGTTGAACTCCTTTGTATGTCGGATTTAAGTTGATGAACTTGCTTGGTCAAAGCTTGGTTGGTGACATGAATTTTCTCAAACTGCTTTTCTAGAAAATCAATCTTGTTAATATGGGAATTAACGATCGTTTCCGATTGATTTATCTTTTCTTGGAGGATTTTATTATTATCCAATAAAAGCTCTCGTTCCTCCTCGAGATCATGAAGTTTTATCTTTAAAGCATGATTCTCGTCTTGAACCTCAAGTCGTTGCTTCCTCAACTTCTTAATATGCTTGGCCATCTTCTTTGATTCCGTAAGAAGTTGTTGATATGCCTCAACGAGTTCTTCTTCGTCCGACTCCCCCTCACTTGATGACTCTCCGCCGGATGTTGATGTTTCATGCAAAATCAAAGGAATAGAGTCAGTGATTAAAGATGATAAGCAAACATTAGAAGAGGGAATTTGAGAGGCATGAAAGGCAACAACTTTTTCCTCTTTACTTGAGGTCGATTCATTAGAAGTAGAATCGTCCCAAGTTTTCGCTTGCAAAGCCTTCTTTTTATATGGTTTCGGAGAAGGACAATCCGTTGAAATATGGCCGTAGACTTTGCATCTATAACATCGGATTTTCCCTTCGAATTCATCTTTTTCCTTAGAAGGTTTTGCAAAGCTTTTGAGGTTAGAGGATTTAGAACCCGATGATCCTTTAGATCGTTTCGAGGATGAAGATCCATCGGTTCGATTCTTCCAAAACTTCCGACGAAATTTCTTTACGATCCGTGCCAATTGTTCTTCAAAATCAGCAAAAGAGATTTCATCGTCGGAACTTGATTCGCTATCTTCTTCCTTTGTTGATTTGAATGCAATACCTGTAAGCTTAGAAGAAGACTTGGAAGAAACTTGATTAGTAGGAAAAGTCATTTCATAAGTTTGCAAAGCACCTACTAATTCCTCTACTCTCATCTCATCCGGATGACTAACGGTTTCAATGGCGGTAACCTTTGCCCTAAACCGTTCCGGAAGAGTCCGAAGTATCTTTCTTACAATTCTCGACTCCGGGATCTTTTCTCCTAAATTAGCACAAGTATTGATCACATCTTGAAGTCTAGTATAATAATCTGTAAACAATTCATGCTCATCCATATGAATAGAGTCAAATTGACTTGTAAGCATCTGGAGCTTTTGAATTTTTACTAGATTAGTACCCTCATGTGTAATTTTGAGAATATCCCAAATTTCCTTCACGGTTTCACACGCGGAAATTCGTGTGAACTCAGTCGAGGAAAGAGAATTAAATAAAGCGTTCATACCTTTCCCATTGTAAGAAGAACTTTCGAATTCCTCTTTGGACCATCTAGAGCGAGGTTTTGGGGTAGTAGAATTTCCTACTTCCTCAACATGATGCACCCAACCGTGTTCCACGCTTTGCCAAACTCGCTCATCAATTGAGATGAGAAAAGCTCTCATCCGTACTTTCCAATACGCATAATTGGTCCCATCAAAAAGAGGAGGTCTATAAATATTACCACTTCCACCCAACATAATAGATAAACCTAAAACCCGCTCTGATACCAATTGTAGGTTTTTAGGATCCATACGGATCTAAATAGGTACTATCAAACAACTAGAGGGGGGGTGAATAGGTGTAATACTTAAAAAACCAATCTCAGTGCAAAATAAAAACCAATGCGGAAAATAAAAATAGCACACCGAGATATACGTGGAAACTCCAATCCAGGAGAAAAACCACGGGACCAACACGCAATAACAATCCACTAAGAAAAGAAGAATAACAAGGTGATTACCGACTCCACGGACTCAACCCCTCCTTCAACTTCTTCGGACCTTGCGCTCCACCGATTGCACGTCCACTGCACACGTTCGAATCCACGAACGCCACTCGAATCCACAAGCACACGTTTCGAATCCACGAAACGCCTTTAGCACACCGAATCCACGATGCCACGTCGAATCCACGACGCAAACTCAGCCGGTAAGAATATTGGCTTCGATGGTGATCCTTTGCTTAGATTCTCATTGAGGAACCGTAGAAGAAATCTCTAAGCAAATATTAGATCAATTCGACAAAAGATAGATCTTAGAAGAACCGTCGAATTGGCCTAAAAGAGGCTATAATCAAGAACGATAAAAACCTAGCCTCTAGGGTTGCTCTCAAGTGTTTTATAAATTAATCGGTAGTTCTTGAGAAACCCTAAGTGTCTATTTATAGTTTAGAAACCTTTGGAAAGAGATAAGCATCAAAAACTGACTTAACAGAAATTTTTCCGCACGACGATCCGGACTGGATTGGCTGATCCGGACTGTCGTCTTTTTTTCAGCAATTCCTGGAAAAACAAGGTTCGGGATCCGGATCGGAATTCTGATCCGGACTGGTTCAGGACTGGAATTCTGATCCGGACTCTGAACATCCAATTTGTCCAGTTTTTGATTTTTAAGCAATGAAAACTTATCCAAGTGTTTCTAAACTACACAAATGTATTCGGATCACCAAAATTATTTAGTTAAACGTACCTGATCATTCCGAATCCATTTTCCTTAAGATTGATGTATATGATTCACAATTCTTCAACTTCAATCTTCAAGACTCAAAACACTGAGTGTCAACTTGAGCTCTTGTTGAATCTTCTCTGAGTCTTCAATTGTTGATTGACAATTTGATCACTTCAAGACTCTGACTCAACTCACGAAATATGCCAACAAAAAGCCGTAACAGACCCCTCAAGGAGAGGCGATTGTTTCTTGGGCAGTGGAGGGGTTGGAGGCACCAAGAAGATGAGTACGGTATTGGGGTTGGGGCCCAAAATATTCTGGAAGCTGGGGTAGGTGCCCAGTGTGACTTTCGACAGGGATTTAGCGATACATGAGGGGAGGGAAAAAGTAAATGCTTCGGCGAATCGGTGTGTTCTTTCTGTTATTGCGTTTACTTACATGTTTTCTACTTTATCAGTCACTGACAACCCACACTGTGACAGGTCTAAGCAGGGGTGGGAACCGGGACGACGGTGAGGCATCAGTTAGAGGACCCTAGCCATGAGGGCTAGTAAACGATACGTTCTTTTCTTTGGTTATTTCCTTATACTGTGGTTAGTTAAACTGTGATTCATTCGTGTGGTTTCTGGTGGATGTTGGTATGAGGATTTCTTGTCTATAACTGGTGAATGTTAGGATGTGTAATCGCGGCTTGTTTTCAAATGTAAACCTGGTTTCAAAAGTGTTTTCAAAGCAGGTGCCGTGTGGGCACCGATTTTAAAACCCGTGGATTTATCCTTTCAAGTTAATGGCCGCTCAAAATGGTTTGCGAAAACGTTTTTGGAAAAACTGGGTGTCGAGTGGGCACCGCTTTCAAACCCCTGGGTTTATGCTATAGTTTCAATATGATAAATGCGACTGTATGAGTAAGTATTGTGATGATCCGGACTTCCGCAGGAACTGTTGCAACATTAAACAGTGACTGTAGGAAGCTCATATGGTGTAACAGAACTTGTAGAGTCGAAATTGGACCTCAGAAATAGACTCGGCACGAAAATCGGATCAAGTGGGCTTTTCCGGGGGCTTTCGGCAAAATTTCGGATGAGAATTTGGCAAAATGGACAGCGGATTTGGACTCAGCACGCGAAAACGATCAAAATGGTATATTTACTTAATTTTTCGGCGCAAAGTTACTGTTCACCGGAACAGTAATTCCGGCTGCCGGAATCACTGTTCCGGCAACCGGCGGCGTCCGGCGGCCACCGGCGGGCGGCGGCGCAGCGGCAGAGCACGGCGGAGCACGGCGGAGCGCGGCAGAGCACAGCGACACGCGGCGCAGGCAGCGCGGGCAGGCACGCGGGAGCGCGGTCCACGGCCTGGCGTGCACCGGGAGCACCGAAGATTCCCCTTGCCACGTGGCAGCTCCTGATTGGCAGGCCGGCTTCTAGAAGGCTGCGTTGTTTGTGACATGTGGCAGCACCCCATTGGCCGACATTTTCCGGAAGACCCGGCGCGGGGACCGGGCATGTGCACCATGTGGCCACGTGGCGGATTCTGAGTGGCCCTTGCACAGGCTGTTTCCTGTTTTGTGGACACGTGGCGCGTCCTGGTTGGTCCATTTTGGTGTTTCCTGTTCTGCCCGGATCTGGTGTGGAAGATTCCCTTGGCCCATTATAAATAGGATCCCTCACTCCCACCATTTCTCACCTCGGTTTTCGAGCCGTAGAGAGAGAAACAGAGGTTGGGCCCTCTAGGAAAATTCTTTCTCTCTCTCTTCTCTCTCTCTCCTAAAAATTTTAGAATTTTTGGAGTTACCCATAGCGAGTTATCTGCGACGCGGCGCACTGCGACGATTTCCTTTTTCGGCCCATTTTCCATCGCAGTTCAGTCGAAAAATCCCTTTGTGCTAACCAGGAGGGATTTTTGAACGATTTTTGTGGCAGCGCGTTCCTAAGAGGTAAGGCTTCGATTTTTTTGTTCATCACTTTGCTCCGTTTTTCACTTTTGGCACGGTTCCCGAGGCCTCTTTGACCCCCTTTTTGCTGTGGTAATTTCTGGACAGCATCGACTTCTCCAATTTTTATCTTGGCGTAGGAGCATCAGATCAAGGCGTATAATGAGTCGATTTCGATCTACTCGTCGCTAGGAACGTAACCGTAATTTTTCTGGATTTTTCTGAGCACGGTACAGAGGTGAAAAACTCCTCTTTTTCCGTGCTATTTGAAAAATAGCAAATATTATATTTTTGGGATTTGTATTTATACCGGGTGCGTCGTTATGTACAGCTGTGCACCGATATTGCGGGAGTTGAGGACTGTGGACAGCTAGGAGGCTTTTAGGGTGTGGTTTGAGCTGCTCGAGGTGGGCGGTTGTTGCTTACCTCATTTTGACAAGCTCACTGGGATTATTAGAACTCCCCTAAAATATTGATAAGAACCATTGGGACGAACTAATATGACAATTGATGAGAACCATTGGGACGAACTAATATGACAATTGATGAGAACCATTGGGACGAACTAATATGACAATTGATGAGAACCGCTGGGACGAACTCTCCTAAAATTTAATATGACCCCACAGATTATATGATAACTTATCTTGGGACACTGTGATGAGACAAAGGCTATAATCTCGCATGCAAATGACTTTATACCAGTACAGTAAATCAATCTTTTTAAAATAAATATTTGACACCTTTCTACAGCTTTTAAATAGTACAATTGCATGCTTGCTTGGGCATCTAGTTAGCCACTATTTATTGCTACACTATCATATTGGGACTTGACATGTTTTATTGTCCTCCTTTGCATTCAGATGCTTGTGGCTCGAGTATGAGCAGGGGTTTGGGATAGTGTAGTGGAGATTGTACTAGATTGTGGACTTGTGGGTATTACGGGGATCGCGGACAGTAGGCGGTCGACCGGATGTTTATCCTTGCATCAGACTGGGGTTGAGTCTGGTTTATTTTTGCATCAGCTGGGGATTGGGTTTCTGTAGTGGATGGAGTTTCCCACTTTGATCATAGTCATGATCCAGTCCTGCTTTTGAGACTTATCATACCGGCGCCGTTATTGCCCGGTGATGCTTTACTCGTGCGGGTCGCTCCCCTCGAGTTCCCCTCTAGAGGTTGGGGCCAGACAGTTATTGACAGTTTTTGCTATCACATCGGCGCGGTTATTGCCCGATGATGAGAGCGGAGCAGGCAAGTACCAATCGGATTGGGTTATTTTGGACAGTTTCTGTTTACTGATGCATGCATACAGTTTTGATAGCCAGTACCGCATTAGAGGCATAGTAGTGGTAGATTTCCTGTTTCAGCATCTTATGAACATTACCACTTCTCCTTTCCCTTCGCCTCTAGTAGTCCTAGTGGGTGCGTCAGAGTTGAGGTTTTACCCACTAGGGGAGGCTACTGGTTTATCTAGTAGTTCTCACCCCCATTGTTATTTTCTGTCTCTTCCTTCTCCTTTATTTGCAGAGTCGTCTGCGGGAGCTGCTAGGCCATCAGCAGCTGATCGAGGTACGGGGATCGCTGAGTAGATAGATCTCCTGTGAGACTGAAAGTTGATATTAGACAGACGTTGTACCCTACACTCAGACTGTGGTATTTTTCTTTTATTTTAGGTCTGGCTCTCGCCAGCTGGTTGTACTATTTTGGTGAGCTGGGAGATTATTGTATTTATTACAGCTTTATTTTTAGTTCCAGTCTGAGACACTATGTGGTTCTTCTACTTCAGCTCTGTATTATGCTCTTTTATTGTTCATATTATATCGGAGCAGGTTACCAGCGCTTCGTGTACTCGGGGAATCCCGTGTGCACGGCGGATCTTGGTTGGCGAGCCCGGGTTCCGGGGGCGTGACAAGTATAGTCTCTCCTTATTGTCGTTCATGGTTTGCATGGTTAAAGTATTTGTCGTGATCGGAACGCCGTGCATATACAAAGGAGGCTCCGCCCGTTTGGGGAGTGAATTTGTATATGTGGCGAGTCTGATGCACACCGGAGGCGAGACTCATTTAAGAAAAAATAAAAAATGGATACGTTTTCCGCTCTTTTAGAACCTCCGGGGCGTGACAGTAGGTTTCCTTTACACGTTATTTGGCGACTGTTGGTCGCGGGGACTTTGGTTTTATTATAAGATCGTCATGCCCTTGGCGCTCTTCACGCACATCGGCTGTTTGTCCACCACAGTGGTGTACTTTCCGGAGAGGTGGTCTGATTGAACCTAGTGATCCCTACGCGGTGATTTTTTGCGTGAGGGGACCCCCCTTGCGGATATTGCAGTGCCGCGGTTAGTGCGGATGGAGTTAGTTTGCACCGGTACATCGAGCAGGTTTGTGACAATGCCTGACGTCTGTAGACCAACATGATAGCTATGATTGGCGGAATCTTCCTTTTTGCACTGAATATTATAGTAGTGGCTTAGTATACTCGTTTACTGTTATCTGATTATTACCTTTTTGCTACTACGGTTTCTTCGCATTCAGTATATCGTTATTGGCTTTTACCTCTTATATCTTTATAGACGTGTTACTCAGTGAGTACGACTTGTCCCCGCCGGCGTTGTTGTACCCATGAGACACGTGATTCAATTGCGCGTTTCTCATCCCACTATTTTTACAGGACCGGGTGGGAATGGCGGACAGGACGGTGGTGAGGACACTGCTTAGAGAGATCTAGTATTTCTCCGTCGGGTTATTACTTTCCCCTATAATTAGTCTGGTTATTCTTTTTGTGGTCGAATGATATGCATGTGGATATTGTGTAAATGATGTGGATGTTGGGATGATTCTCTTTTACTGTTGGAACAATCATATATCATGGATTTTGACTTACCGTACACGTGGATTTATCCTTTCAATTAAAAATGCACCGGGTGTGCGTTGCTTTCATGTATCGAATAGGTATGTTTTTACTTTCTGCATTCTGTTTATTTGTTAATCAAATGATTTCAACGTGGTTGATGTATGTGTATGTAAAATACCGACGCGTGCATATACAAGAGAGATTTTATCCGTTTATACACAGAGATCTTGTATATGTGGTGGGTCTATGCACGTGTTTAGAGCGGATTTTTTTTTTTTTTTTTTAAAAAAATGCTTCTGTAAATTGCCTTTTTTCGCTTTAAATTGCTTCCGGGGTGTGACATTCACCTTCTCTGAGAAAAGACATGCAATCTAGTTTAGAACATAGCCTACTAAGTGCCAGGTTTAGTGGTTACCTGGGAACAATTCGAGGCTAAATTCCATGAGTAATTCTACTAAAGTGTAGCCTGAAATGTCACTAGATGATTGTTGGGGTAAAAAAAAAAATTATAATAACAAAGAATAGGGGGGAAATTATGATGGTCTGAAATATTGATTTTTAATAAGCCTGTATAAGCCCAAATTTTTAACATATAATTTAATTTGGGTCCAACAATTTTACTGCAAATTCAAGTCCCCTTAATAGACCATTTGTGACACAAGCTTAGGCCATTATGAAAACAAGCTTATGGGTCTTATCAAACCCCGACGAAATTTTTTTAGTCTCCCATATAAATCGGGTGTCATTTTTTTTTTGCCCAACGAGCCGTCATTATAATCAACTTCTCATTTCAAAATTTAATTTCAAAAATATGTTCAAGTTGAATTTTGAATTTGAATTCCAACCAATTCCAAAATCTCTCAACCGATTTTTCTAAACTCATATTCGAAATTCAAATCCCCAACCAAATTCCAAAATATCTCTCAACCGACTTTCTAACTCATATTTCGAAATTCAAATCCCAACCAAATCCCAAAAATATCTCCAACCGACTTATCCAAACTATTATTTCATTCGAAATTCAAATCCCCAAACCAAATTCCAAAATATTTTTTTAACCGACTTATCTGGACTCATATTTCATTCGAAATTCAAATTTCCAACCCAAATTTAAAATATCTTTCAATCAATTATCAAACTTACACATATCTTATTTTTTGGAATCAAATTTTAAATTTTGAATCCAGCAAATTTTTCGTTCGTTAATCCTATTCAATTTCAAAATTTGTACCCCACAACAGATTCTACCACAAATATTCAAATTTGAAACTTGAATATAACAACATATTCAAATTTTAAAATTTGAATATAACGGAACCAACATATTCAAATTTGAAATTTGAATATAACGCATCCAAATCCGCGCACGTCAACCCCACATTCCTCAATGATCCCAAATCCGCGCATCCCAACAAACCCATCCCTCTTCATACTCATTATACCAAACCCCACTATAAAGGAGAAAATAGAAAGAAGAAAGAGAGATTTTTGGTTTGAAGAAGCACAAACGTGACTATCCCACCACAACAAACACACACCACTCCGATCCACCACACATCGTACATTTCCAATTCAACTTCCTCAAATTCAACTTCCTCCACACACCTCTGATCAGTCTTTCAGGTACAAAAAAATAAAGAGCTAAAACAAAATACTCTCCCTTTCTTTTTTTCTTTTTCTCTTTTGTTCATGACAGCCATGTTCGTCGACATCGTCATCTTCGTCATCCTCGCCGCTACTCGTCATCCTCGCCGATACCACTACAATCCATATTGACCTCTTCGATGGAAGAGGGGACA
>JAQNDB010003510.1:0-28972 GCA_029204045.2 Tillandsia leiboldiana | reverse complement strand
AACGAGGGAAGATCAAGCAGGTTCTCTCAAAGAAGTGAGGACGACCTAGTTGGAAAGCCGCAGCCGCCATTGCCCAATGCACGATCTTCAGAAGCACTACCATCCGTGGGTAGCTGAAGATCGACTAAATCACCGGATGTAAGATCCCGGATCGGAAGGTCACGCACAGAAGCTACCTCCGAAGGGACTCCATTGCGAACTCGAGGTGAGAAGAGCCTTTCATCACCCGGTGACACAATGTCCCTGAGGCTAGTTTGAGAGGCCACCTCGAAAGCACCTTCAAAGTTGGAAAAAATATGGCAGGAGATCGGCACGAAGGAAGGAGCTAGATGCAAAGAAAGCTGCAAGCAGCGACCATTTTTATGAACCAGCGCGGAAAAGGAATAGAGTTATAAACGGAAGCTTCTCGGAAAGCGGTAGCATTCAATGAGGGCGGGCAATGGATAAAGTTTTCGAGGACTGAGGGGGATTAACGCCCGTTCCCAAAATTCCTCGGGTAGTGAGCAGAGACCCTGCCAAGGTATGGGAAATTGATGGACGTTGATGTCAGTGCCGAGAGGTAATTCATTTTCGATAATCGCCGAACGGCACATCGGCCAATTGTCGAGGGGAACATTGTTTAGACCAAATTTTTCGCCACATAAAAAATCGACACGTGGCATACACCATCGGCTAAAATCATCAGCCGATGAAAGAAAGGGTCAACTGAAGAAGGGCCCGCGTCCTGATCTGGATCGGTTTCAGTCGCGTAGAAGCACAGCACGCTACACCGTCATCGACTGAGGGTATCAGCTGACAGGAGAAACAGCCGACAGAAAAATCTGTCGACGAAAGGAGTCACGGATCACTCAAGACCAACTTCGGCTAACAGCACTCACTAGACCTTTCCAGTCAATCGACAGAAGATGTGGGAATCGGAGTTAGTGTGTGGAGATTCAAACTGATAATGTAAAGATTTCGAAAAGGAATGCTGGCGCGCGAATTCTGCAATTAACTCGGAAAGGCAAGCAGCATACAGTACCGGTAGACGCCGAGGATCACGTTCTAACGCAATGAATAAAGAAATGAACGTAGACGGAGAATGGATTTTATCCTATTAAGGATAATCAACTTAAAAGGAAGTCGTTGAGAACTTCACAATGATTCTCCTCAATTCACGCTGATGATTCAAATTGGCACCTAATAATTTGGTTCGGGATGTGTATAAATATCCGAACCATCGAAGGAAAAGGGGTCCGGCAATCTCGTAAGCCCAGTACCACCCCAGTTTCTTTATTTATCTAGGAGTAGGTTAACTTAACTTTTCATACCTACATTTACTGCTTTTCTAGGAGTAGAATATTTTTGCAATCTTTTTATTTGATTTGAAAAGAGTGGCCGAAACAACAACTAGTAGGGAAAACGTTCATCCACGATAAAACACAGTTCAAACCCAACATCCACACTAATGCATCACACGCACATAAGCTAACTAATCGAAATAATCAAAACGTAAGTAAAAGAAAGGTCACCAGCCCCTAATCGGGCTAAGATCCTCGAGTCGCGGCCTCACTATCGTCCCGGATCCCACCCCTGATCGAACCTGTCACAGTGTGGGAAGTCAGTGACCAAAGAGTAGAGGTAGATGTAAAACATATAAGATGCTATAAGTACTGAAAGGAAAGCAAACCGACAAACCATAGCATCCAAAACTCCCCCTCATGAATCCACAGTACCCCTGTAAGTCAGAACGGAACACCTGCCAAAAAGTCTAAAGACCCCCAGCGAACAGAATCACCTTGCTCTCACCTTGGTGCTTTTAACCCCTCTACGGTACTTGTGCAGCACCTTCAGTAACCGTAAGGGGTCCCCACCACGTCACCTTGTGGGGTACACGGGTCAACGTACCACCTCTCCGGAAAAGTACACCGATGCGGTGGCCAAACCGCTGGTGTGCGCGTAAGCAGCCATGAGCATAAAGACCGAAGTCGGTTGTGTGATATAGAGCACCGCGACACCAGTCGCAACAGACAGTAGTAAAGGGATACTCATGCGAAAAGGGGTTAGTTGAAAACCATCAGTACATCTACTTTACTCTTACATAGAACATGATGAGACCTCACTTTAAAAAGGACGCACGAAAAGGGTACCCACCTTGAATCGTGTTAAACAGAACACCTGAAATCGTCCTGCGTCCTTGCACGATTCCCGGACCCCTAAAAGTCCCCAACAAAAAATCACTAACACCTAACATAAAAACCCAGACCATCCGAGTAGAGAAACAAATTAAGAGACGCACGGGTGGACACAGAGACCGGGCGGCGGAGCTTGACAATCTTGCGCGGGCGATTTCCCCGCACGGCGCGCGTTGCGGAGCAACCCTGCGCGGGAACCAGCCCCGCGCGGCAAGTTCCCCGCGCGGCGCGCGCTGCGGAGCAGCCCCGCGCGGCACCAGCCCGCACGGGCGCGCGCTGCCTGTGGGCACCGCCCGCGCGGACACGCGCTACCTGCGGGCAACACCCCGGGCGGCACCAGCCCGCGCGGCGCGCGCGCTGCCTGCGGGCAGCGCTATAGTGGCCCAGGTCCCCATGCAGTCTTTCCGTGATTCGTGATGATGAAACACCTATTATTGGTGTGTCGGGTTTGCAACATGCCAAATGGACACATTGAACGGACCCGGTGAGGATTTGGGATCAAGCCTGGCTTTCGGCGGTTTTGTTGAAATTTTGATAAGGATTTAGGCTGAACGGAGGCCGTATTTGGATTCAGCGCGGAAAAATGCTTGAAAACGGCTATTTACTTGTATTTTTCGGAGTCCGGACGCCCAAAAAACGCACCTCCGAAAGTTTACAGTATTTTCGGTGCAGGGGGGGCTGTGGACCGGCGGGAGTGCCACGTGGCAGCCCAGGATTGGCCGGCGCACACTTCCGGTCCAGGGAACCTGGGCGCTAGTGCAATGGACCGGCTGTGGGATACGTGGCGGCCTGTTATTGGCCGGCTCACGCTGCGCGGTCCACGGGGAATTGGCGCTGGCACAGTGGACCGGGCGGGTGACTCGTGGCAGCTTCCTATTGGCGGTCTGTTATTGGCCGGCTCACACTGCGCGGTCCACGGGAATTGGCGCTGGCACAGTGGACCGGGCGGGTGACACGTGGCAGCTTCATATTGGCGGCCTGTTATTGGCCGGCTCACGCTACGCGGTCCACGAGGAAATGGCGGCGGCGCAGTGGACCGGGCGGGTGACACGTGGCAGCTTCCTATTGGCGGGTTTATGCTGTGCGGTCCACGGAGTCGGGCGGCTCGGCGCATGGACCGGGACGCGCCACGTGGCCGCCCCGGATTCGCTCGCCCACGAGCGCGCAGAGCACGCGGGGGCGCGGCATTGACGCCGTACGCGCGCGTGGTGGCGGACACGCAACGTGTCGGGCGGCGGTTCGCGGACGTCGCCCGCATGGCGGGCGGGGCGCTGCCCACGTGCGCCACGTGGCGTCCCGCCACTGGCGGGCACCGCTGGTGCGCTGTTCTGCGCGGGCCACGCGGCAGCACCCGATTCGCGGCGCCGCTGTTTGCTGTTCGGGGGACACGTGTCGCGCCCGGTGAATCCGGGCGCTAACCGTGGGCTGGGCTGCGGCCCATTCGGGCGCCCGAATGTTGGGCTTGCGCCCGAATGTTTGGTGGGCTATGAAAAGCCCACCACCCCTCATTTCTCTTATTTTTTCGAGCTTTAGAGAGAGATTGAGAGAGAGTGACCTGAAGAAGACTTGTTCCCCTCTCTGTCCTCTACCTCTTTAGGAAGTATCAGAATTTTTGGAGTTGCCGACAGTGAGTTCTCTGCAACGCGGCGCGCTTCGACGATTTCCATTTTAGGCCCCTTTTTGTCGCAGTTCAGTCGGAAAATTCCCGTGCGCAAACTAGGAGGAATTTTTGGGTGATTTCTGCGACAGTGTGTTCCTAAGAGGTAAGGCTTCGATTTTCGTGTTGATCGTTTTGCTCGGTTTTGGGTTTTTACATGATGGTTATATCTATGCGGAGCTATTATTTGATACACATGTGGAGCTACTATTTGATACACTTTCTTTTATCTTTCATGTGGATATTTGCATGCTTGTATAGACATCTAGATAGGCCACTATTTATTGTTACACTATCATATTGGGACTTGACTTAGGAGAAATCATGATTGTTCCTTTTCTCCTTTTTATTTAGACTTTTGATTCATGTTGCTCGGTTTCGAGCAGGGGTTTGGATAGTGTAGTCGGGACCTTGGAGTCTGGGACAAGTGGTACTTGATTGTGGATTGGTAGGGGGATTGCGGCAACCGCGGACAGTATGCGGTTGACCAGATATTGTCTATTTTACTTGATTGTGGACTTGTGGGGTATTGCGGCGACCGCAGACATTGGGCGGTCGACCGGATGCTTATCTTTGCATCAGATTGGGGGATCGGGGTTTCATTAGTGGAGGGATTTGTTCACTTGAGCATAGTCGTGATTCAGTCCTGCTATATTATGATACTTGTGACATGGTTACTTTACTCGTGTGGGTAGCATAGTCGTGATTCAGTCCTGCACGGGGGAGGATGTAGTGGCCTAGGTCCCCGTGCAGTTTTTTCATGATTCGTGATGATGAAACACCTATTATTGGTGTGTCGGATCAGTAACATACCAAATGGACACGTTGAACGGACCCAGTGAGGATTTTGGATCAAGCCTGGCTTTCTGCGGTTTTGCCGAAATTTTGATAAGGATTTAGGCTAAACGGAGGCCGTATTTGGATTCAGCGCGGAAAAAACGCTTGAAAACAGCTATTTACTTATATTTTCGGAGTCCGGATGCTCAAAAAGGACCCCCGGAAGTTTACAGTGTTTTCGGTGCACGGGAGGGGGGGCTGTGGACCGGCGGGAGTGCCACGTGGCAGCCCAGGATTGGCCGGCGCACGCTTCCGGTCCAGGAAACCTGGGCGCTGGTGTAGTAGACCGGCTGTGGGACATGTGGCGGCCTGTTATTGGCCGGCTAACGCTGCGCAGTCCACGGGGAATTGGCACTGGCGCAGTGGACCGAGCGGGTAACACGTGGCAGCTTCCTATTGGCGGGTTTATGCTGTGCGGTCCACGGAGTCTGGCAGCTCGGCGCATGGACCGGGGCGCACCACGTGGCGGCCCCGGATTCACTGGCCCATGAGCGCGCGGAGCACGCGGGGCGGCGGCACTGACGCCATACGCGCGCGTGGCGGGGGACACACGACGTGTCCCGGCACTGGCGGGCGCCGCTGGTACGCTGTTCTGCGCGGGCCACGCGGCAGCGCCCGATTCGCGGGCGCCACTGTTTGTGTTCAGGGGACACGTGTCGCGTCCAGGTGAATCCGGGCGCTGACCGTGGGCTGGGCTGCGGCCCATTCGGGCGCCCGAATGTTGGGCTTGCGCCCGAATGTTTGGTGGGCTATAAAAAGTCCACCACCCCCTCATTTCTCTTATTTTTCCGAGCTTTAGAGAGAGATTGAGAGAGAGTGACCTAAAGAAGACTTGTTCCCCTCTCTGTCCTCTACCTCTTTAGGAAGTCTCAGAATTTTGGAGTTGCCGACAGCGAGTTCTCTGCAACGCGGCGCGCTTCGACGATTTCCATTTTTGGCCCGTTTCCGTCACAGTTCAGTCGGAAAATTCCCGTGCGCAAACCAGGAGGAATTTTTGGGCGATTTCTGCGATAGTGTGTTCCTAAGAGGTAAGGCTTCGATTTTTGTGTTGATCATTTCACTCCGTTTTGGGTTTTGGCATGGTTCCCGAGGCACCTTTTGACCCTATTTTTTGTGGTGGATTTTTGGGTAGTATGGGCTTGTTTGATTTTTATCTTGGCCTACGGGCATCGGATCAGGGCATGTAAGTACTCGTTTTGGATCTACTCGTCGCAAGGATCGCAGCCGTATTTTTTCTAGATTTTTCTGAGGGTCGCACACAGTGTTTTGCAGATTCTAAGGTTGCGGGGATAGTTGTTGGACAGCGGGGAGTTCTTTTACAGTTGGGAAGTTTTGTGGACTTGGATTTGCGTGCCAGGTGGGTGGTTGTTGTATACCTCACTTTTGGACTTGCTTACTAAGTTTATTAGAGAAGCCCTATATTGGACATATTGATTGATCACCCCATTGGAAATCATGCTTAAATAAATTATCCTGATTAATCATTGGCCTATTTTAGTGGGATTGATATACTATGGTGGTGATATGTTAGCATGCCATGTTAGCACATAGACTTGTATGATAGTTGATTAAATGGAACAGGATACCTCACTTTTCGACTTGATTACTAAGTTTATTAGAGAAGCCCTATATTGGACATATTGATTGATCACTCCATTGACAGTCATGCTTAATTGAAATAAATGTGAGCCTACCATGTGAGACTATTCTTGTGGACATATCATGCGGGAATATTATTGGAAAAATTATTGTGAGGGCATGATTGCAAGAATATTATTGTGGGGTATATTTGCATGCCATGATTAGTAATTAATCTTTCATGAAAATTGATTATGTGATGGGATAAAATGATCTACCCTATGTGCGGGTACCACTTTGGCAATTTATTATGGATCAGGGATTATAGACATGTGTAATCGGTTAGGATTTTGGCATGATGGTTATATCTATGCGGAGCTATTATTTGATACACATGCAGAGCTACTATTTGATACACTTTCTTTTATCTTTCATGAGGACATTTGCATGCTTGTATGGACATCTAGATAGGCCACTATTTATTGCTACACTATCATATTGGGACTTGACTTAGGAGAAACCATGATTGTTTTTTTTCTTCTTTTCATTTAGACTTTTGATTCATATTGCTCGGGTTCGAGCAGGGGTTTGGGATAGTGTAGTCGGGACCTTGGAGTTTGGGACAGGTGGTACTTGATTGTGGATTGGTAGGGGGCTTGCGGCAACCGCGGACAGTAGGCGGTTGACCGGATATTGTCTATTTTACTTGATTGTGGACTTGTGGGGTATTGCGGCGACCGCGGACATTGGGCGGTCGACCGGATGTTTATCTTTGCATCAGATTGGGGGATCGGGGTTTCATTAGTGGAGGGATTTGTTCCATTTGAGCATAGTCGTGATTCAGTCCTGCTATATTATGATACTTGTGATATAGTTACTTTACTCGTGTGGGTAGCTCCCCTCGAGTTCCCCTCCGGAGCGTGGGGGTCAGACAGTTATTGAGTTTTACTATCACATCGGCGCGGCTATACTTGCCCGATGATGAGGCGGCAGCAGGCAGTACCAGTTTTCACTGGTGGATAGATTGGGTATGTTGGGACGGTTTTGGTTACTGATGCATACTTACGGCTATTCCATTCTGGGACTGCATTTAGAGGCATAGTAGTGGTAGTTTCCTTTTTCAGCAGTCTTATTGCTTACCCCTTTATCTTTTCCCTTGCCTCTGGTAGACTTAGTGGGTACGTCAGAGTTTGAGGCTTTACCCACAGGGGGAGGCTACTGGTTTACTAGTGGTTCTCACCCCCATTGTTGTTTCCTCTTTTTCTTCCCTTTGTTTTGCAGAGTCTTCTGCAGGAGCTGCTGGACCATCGGCAGCTGATCGAGGTAAGGGGATCGCTGAGTAGATAGATCTCCTGTGAGGCTGAAAGTTGCTGTTAGATAGATGTTGTACCCTCTACTCAGACTGTTGTATTTTTTTCTTTTATTTGGGTCTGGCTTTAGCCAGCTGGTTGTATTATTTTGGTGACCTGGGAGCATATTGTATATTTTCGCTTGTATCATATTTCCAGCCTGAGATATTATGTAGTTCTTTTTAGTTTAGCTCTGTATTATGCTCTTATATTGTATATCTTATATCTGAGCAGGTTACCGACGCTTCGTGTATATGGAAAATTCCGTGTGCACGTCGGATCTGTTGACGAGCCCGGGTTCTAGTTTACACTCGGGGCGTGACAAGCGCCCCGCACGGCACCAACCCGTGCGGCGGATTCTGGTTTACACTCGGGGCGTGACAAGCGCCCGTGCGGGCGATGCGGGCGCGCGCTGCCTGCGGGCATCGCCCGCACGGCACTAACCCGTGCGGGCGCGCGCGCTACCTGCGGGCAGCGCCCCGCGCGGCACCAGCACAGCGCGGCGCGCTTCCTGTGGGCAATGCCTGCGCGGCTCCACGCCGCACGCGGGTGCGGCCCCGCATGGCGTGCCGCACCGTATATGGTGCGGCCCCGCGCGGTGGCGGCCCGTGCGCGGCGCGCTGCACCGTAGTGGTGGCCGGCGGGCGGCGGCTTCGACGAACGGCGAAACCCTTTAAGAAGACAAGAACGTAAACCCTCGCGGATCCCCGCCTACAGAGTAACGTCTCGTCCCGGCTTCCGGCACATTGATCGAAGAAGATTTGGGCTCCGCTTTCCTTTTTTCTCTCTTTTCTCTCTGATTAGGGGTTTCTCATTTTTTCTCGTACGTACCAAAAATCCCTAAAATGCGATAGACGGAAATTTCTAACTAACATCTAGATAAAAGTGCCACCTAAGCCGAGTTCCACACCAGTCGGCGCAGATATTGATGCACCAAAGCCTTAACGGGTTCGACTTATTCCATCGTACCCGTTAACCCCAAAAGACTCAATCCGGGAGATCCGTAAGTCAGATTTCGGATCCGATCGCTCCGTCGTTCACCATTTCTCTGGCATTATCATGAAAAGATATCCGCAAACCACGATGGTGTGCCCACGAAAACTTGATAATTTAATTCCCCTAATAAACTAATTTATTAAAAAAGAAATAAAAAAGAGGACAGGAAAAGTCATGATACTACACCAATGCGGGCCGTCATTCCCTCCGGTGCAACAGGCGGCCCCAACACTTCAAGTGGGGCTCGCGTTATCCACGCTCGCGTGGAGGAGGCAGATTGGAATGCCTCCTACACCGAGGCCAGGCCGGACATACGGCCAGTTCCCAGGTCCCTGCACCCCTCGAGCAAGGAGGTGTGTATGGGATGGCCCTACCAGGCCAACTAGAAAGGGGCGAGGTTTAACAAACTCTCGGTGGAGGTCACCGAGAGCATAGGCCCGCCAGGGTTACATCAAATAAACCGTTGACTCAGGCCCCTTGAGGGCCTAAGCGCTGGGGTTCGGCCAAAAAAGGCCAACCAGGAGAACCTTTCAGGTAACACGATCGTGGCCAAATGCAGATGGAGGACCCAATCGGTCAGAAAGGCCGAGGGTGGAATCTTAATTCCGATGGGAGGAATCAGAAAGCAGGGCACTCCGATTGGCCAAAAAGCATCGGATGAGGAATATGTGAATTTCGGTCGAAATTGCTTGATTACACTTGAGTCTACCAAAGCCAAATGTAATGCACATGCAACAAATGGATCGAAAAGCAATCAGCCGATCAAGAAGATTGCTGAAACACGGCTATTGGTTTTGAGGTATGTGGAGCAAAAAATATAGGAAAAACTTCACATTTAACATACCGACGTACATACAGCTCGAAAGAAGAGCAAATACAAAAGTGTTTCAGAAAGGGAAGAGTCACAGTCAAAACACTTCATTACGAGGTTGAAATACACAGCCGTCTTCAAGCTAGCAGCAATCGAACGCCGCTTATTGGAAATCGAGACGCCTGATCACCTTTGAAGCCGACAGAAGTGGAGTATAAAGTCTCTACCAATTCCTTGACCCCTTACATGCAACGGGAGAAGATCACGCGGTTCCTCCTATAGAAGATGGACGACCTGGTAGATATCGTCGGTCAGGAGAACCACCCGTCCCCGGTAAGGGAATTGGATGCTAAGCGGCTCGAATTTCTCCAGCTCCTAGAAATAGAGGCAAAAGGCTAGCCTTCTTCCCAAGGGATCTTCTTAGTAACAATCATCCATAAGCAGCCGAAAATCGGCTAGACCACCGAACGTAAGATCCCGGATTGGTACGTCACGCATAGGAGCTACCTCAGAAGAAACTCCATTGGGAGCCCGAGGTGAGAAGAGCCTTTCATCACCCAGCAACGCAAGGTCATTAAGGTTAGATTGAGAGGCCACCTCGAAAGCACCCTCAAGGACGAAAAAGCTACAACCAAAGCACTGTTGTAGCGGGAGCATAATAATCATCATGAGGGAAAAGAAGAGATGTGGAGAAAGCTGCAAGTAACGGCCTTACTTATAGGCTGAGGAGGAGGAGAGAATAATAGCAGTCATCCCTCGGAAAGCAGTAGCATTTGACAGGGAAAACGACGAAGGACTGTTCCGCCGAAAATCAAGGAAGATTGGCACCTGTTCACGGATCCCTCGGGGCAGTGAAAAATATCTTGCCAAGATATGAGGATGATTGTTGGACAGTGTTGTCCATGCCAAAAGTTTGACTTACTTTCGACAATCGCCCAAACAACATATAAGCCGATTACCGAGGGGGCATTGTTGAGACCAGAATTTTCTGACATAGGAGAGGGTGGCACATGGCATCAACCATCGGTTGAAAGGCATAAGCGATAGGGGTTGAGTCGATAGAGAGGGACTCGCGACTCGATTGAGACTAGCCTGAGTACGGAGGCGTGTAGCACGCGATGTACCATTGGTTGGGGACATCAGCCGATAAGAGAGGCAGGCGACATGAAGATTATCATATCATTCAGGGTCGACTGTAGTATCAAGAAAGATGTCCGACCGCCCCGATCAGGCGGCGAAGCAGGTAGAGTCGGAATCAACCTTCGGTTGACCAAGCCGAAGAAGGAAAGACCCACGTCTTGATTCAGACCAGTCTTAGGTGCGTAGCAGTACAGGATGAAGATGAAGACACCAGCCGACAAAAGCGGTCGGTTGAAAGGCCAGCCGATAGAAGGATTAGTCGACAAGAGAAGCGGTCAACAGGGGGATTATTGTCTTATTCAGAAACGTCTCGGCTAAAGAAAGATACCAGACCACCTCAGTCAAGCGTTAGAAGAGGCGACGTCAAGGTCAATCCTCAGCTGCCCGGAACTGTAGAAGGAAAGATCTTGAACGGAAGGAGTGCGGGATTTCGGCGCGTATCACGCAATTGACCCGGAACGGCAAGCGGCGTCCAGCATTGGAAAGCACCGAGGATTACATTGTGGTGCGATAACAAGGGGATGAACCTAGACAGAAAATGGCTACTATCCTATTGAGGATAATCGACTCAAAAGAAAGTGGTTGAGGAATTTCGGTAATTCTCCTTCGATCACGCCGATTCTAAATCGACGGTTACATTTTGGGTTCGAAACTGTATAAATGAGTGAACTATCGAAGGAATTGGGGTCTGGCAACCTCATAAGCTCGGTACCACCCAGTTTCTTCATTTATCTAGGAGTAGGTTAACTTAACTTTTTATATCTGCATTTACTGCTTTTCTAGAAGTAGGCTTAATTATAATCCTTCTATCCATATCTTCTTCCTTGTATCCCCTTTTCTTGGTCCACAAAGTTGTAATCGACTCATCGCCGTATCAATGTATCCATCTTCCAAATCAATAAAGTGTAAAACCCCATCGGTGATGTCTTTATTGTTACGGAATTTGAGTTGGCGTAGTTTCGTGAAAGTCTCAAGTCTTGAAGATTGAAGGTGAAGAAAGTTGGATCATTTAACTCAATCTCAAGAAAGAAGAATTCAAAAGGATCAGGTATGTTTAACTAAAGATTTTGTGTGATCCGAATACTTCTTGTAGTGTAGAAACACTTGGAAGAATCTTTCATTGCATAAAAATCAAAAACTGGACTTGGGACATGTTCAGGATCCGGATCAGGTTGTTCGATCCGGATCCCGAAGGTGGTTCGTTCATACACCAGTTCAATCCGGATCGTAGCCTCTCTTGATCCGGATCCCGAACACTGAGTTTACCATCTTCCTTGAACGATCCGGATCAGGCTTCGCAATCCGGATCCCGAACGTTGATGTTTGGTGAACTGTATGAACGATCCGGATCAAGCACTTCGATCCGGATCCCGAACCTTCGTTTTTCTGGAATTGCCTGACTCGTTACGACGATCCGGATCACAGCTAATCCGATCCGGATCGCCGTCCGTAAAATTTCCAGAAATGTTAGGTTTTTGATTCTTATCTCCTTCCTAGGGTTTCTAACCTATAAATAGACCCTATGACTCTTTTTCTAGGGTTAATCAAAAAGAATCCAAATAGCCGTCATTTTCATATATCATCTTATACGGCTCTAGATCCACATATAGAGAAGAAAGGAAATCATTAGAGAATACTCTATGTTTCTTCATCTATATTGATTAGTTTGATTCTAGGTTTTCATACTCACATCTTGAGTTGAATCAAACTAATGAATACTTAGATGGTATTTCCGATCTATCTTTGATCTAAGTATTCGGCGGATCATCACCACCCAAAAACAACGATTTACCCCAAAAATCGGCGCGTGGATTCGCGTGTCCTTGTGGATTCAAGGTTCAACCGCTCTCGTGGATTCGGAGCGAGGCACGTTCGTGGATTCGAAGGGTGCTATTGGGTGAAGACCGTGGATTCGGTCGGACGTCGTGGATTCGACGTTGGACGCCGTGGATTCGGCGTTGGGCGCAGATCGTGGATTCGAGAAGCGTCGCGGAGCGAGCGGAGAAGATCCTCTAGGAGCGTATGGAAAAGGTTGAGTCGTAAGTGTGTACGGTAAATCACCTTGTACGTGTTTTAATTCTAGTGGATTTCTGCCGTGTTATCGGTCCCGTGGTTTTTTACTCCGGTGATGGAGTTTTCCACGTAAAAATCTTGCGTATTATTTTTATTTCCGCATTGGGTTTTTATCGCAACGATTTTTGAGTGTTTATACGTTTACACCTATTCACCCCCCTCTAGGTGTTTTTTCCCCTATTTAGATCCTTATTACATATAACCCAACAAGTGGTATCAGAGCGGGAATAGGGTTGTAAACAATGGTTGAAGGTGGAAACATCAACCGACCCCCGTTCTTCGATGGAACAAATTATGCGTACTGGAAAGTACGGATGAAAGCCTTTTTAATTTCCATCGACGAACGGGTGTGGCAATCAATTGAATTAGGATGGTCTAATCCAACTGAATTTATTGGTGATGTTCACACCTTAAAACCTAGGTCGAAATGGACCAAGGAAGAGTTAGATTCATCTTCTTACAATGGCAAGGGAATTAATGCTATTTTTAATGCCTTATCTCAAACTGAATTCTCTCGCGTCTCGGCATGTGAGACTGCGAAAGAAATCTGGGATGTTCTTCAGGTTACACATGAGGGAACTAACCTCGTGAAGATTCAGAAACTGCAAATGCTTACGAGCAAGTTTGACTCTATCTTGATGGCAGAAAATGAATCTTTCACGGACTACTATACACGATTGCAAGACATCGTAAACTCATGTGCTAATCTGGGAGAGAAGATTCCAGAATTTAAGATTGTAAGAAAGATCTTAAGAACTCTTCCTGAACGATTTCGCCCAAAGGTTACTGCCATTGAAACTATTAAACACCCGGACGAAATACGTGTAGAAGAATTAGTTGGTTCATTACAAACTTATGAAATGACATTTACTACTAACAATTCTTCTGGAAAGGCATCCACTTCTAAGTCTTCAGGTTATGCGTTGAAAACAACTAAGGAAGAAGACGCGGATACATCCTCCTCAGACGATGACGAGAACCTTTCTATGGAGGAATTTGAGAAGCAGCTCGCTCTCTTGACAAGGAAGTTTCGCCGCAACTTTCGAAGGGGTAATTCAAGCAAATCTCCATCCTTCGGAAAGTCGAACAAAGGCAAGGGTACTTCAAGTTACAAGTCAAGAAAGCAAGAGAACTTCTCAAAGGATAAGAAAAGTTCAGAAGGACAACTACAATGCTTCAAATGTCGAGGCTACGGCCACATTGCAACGGAGTGTCCTAACAAGTATCCGGCAAAGAAGAAGGCGATGCAAGTCGTCACTTGGGATGACAACTCAACGTCAAATGAGTCGTCTTCGAGTGATGAAGAAAAGAGCTCCACCGCATTCCACGCGTCCGTATCTTCACCCTTCATGTGCTTTATGGCAAGTACATCCGAGTCGTTGTCCAACTCCACTGTTGAAAAGAATGCAACGGACAATGAATCGGATGATTCGGAAGGTGAAGATTTTGCTCTAGCCTATCACAGATCTTTACGGGATTTAAAGAAACCGGCTAAGCAAAACAAGGGGTTGAGAGGGAGATTGCAGGATCTCGAAGAAGAAGTAAAAAGGGTAACTTCTCTCTCGACCGATCTTGAAGTGGAAAGGGATAATCTGATAAAAGCAAATGTTTCCCTTCAAGAGTCCAATGAGCAACTCGAGAAGAACTATATAGATATGGTGAACAAAGCGAACTACTTCTTGAAGCTCTACGGCGAGGCCCGACGGAAAAATTGGAAATGACAGAGACCATTTGCCAACTCAAGGATGACTTACAGCAATTTTCTTTAGGAAGGAGTAAGTTGGATAAACTTCTTGGTCTTGGTCAAACAAACAAGTTCGGCCTCGGATACAATCGAACTGAAGACAATTTTAGTTCGGTTGGGACAGTCTTTGTGCCTCAGTCGGTATCTCCTCCTCCGACACCGGAAATCATGACAACCAACGACAACAAGCCTACTTCATCCTCTTCAGAATCGTCAAGCACAAAGGTATGTTTTCGTTGTAATTTTGCAGGGCACATTGAAAGAAATTGCAAGATTGGAGCTCAAAGATCAAATCAACCACATCTTGCAACTGCTACCAATAAGTTCACTCCATGGAATTCAAAGAAGGATTTTCCTAAAGAAAAGGACATTGGTAGTACTTCAAACAAGACGATGACAAAAGAAAAAGACCAATCATGCAAGACGTCTTCATCAAGGAAAACTTCTCAACCATTGCCAACATACTCCAAAACTCAAAAGGTTTGGGTATGCAAAGGTGAAACCCCTCCTTGTCTTTAATCGTTCTACGATTAAATCTTGTGTAGTTTATGTAGACTATTTTCTTTTCTTCTTTTTCTTTTGGCCGACCCGTCAACCATCTTTGGGAGGTAAATGGTATATTTTTTATTGGTTGATGATTTCTCTCGGTTTTCTTGGGTAGCATTTTTAAAAGAGAAAGCTGATACGTTTGACTCTTTTCATGAGATTTGCCATCGTATTATGATTGAAAAGAATGAAAAGATCATTCGTGTTAGAAGTGATAGAGGTGGAGAATTCATAAATTCAAAATTCATTGACTTTTGCACTTCAAATGGCATTAAACATGAATTCTCGGCACCCTATACACCTCAGCAGAATGGTGTTGTTGAGCGCAAAAACAGGGTTGTTCAAGAGATGGCGCGTGTGATGCTTCATAGCCGGAATTTACCGCTACATTTTTGGGCTGAAGCTGTGAACACCGCTGTCTATGTCATTAATCGAGTGTTTTTGCGCCCAGGAACGTTAAATACACCATATGAGCTGTGGTTTGGTAGAAAACCCAACATCAAATATTTTCGTATCTTCGGGAGTCGATGTTACATTTTACGTGACCGTGAAAATCTTGGAAAGTTTGACTCTCGAAGTGATGAAGGGATTTTTTGGGTTATTCTACGAATAGCAGAGCATATCGAGTATTTAACTTGAATCTAAGACGATCGTAGAATCTATAAATGTTAAAGTAGATGAAGCTTTTCACTTTGAATCTGGAAAATCTACCCTCGATATCTCTCTAGATGATGATTCTCCTGCTAGTGCATCTTCTCATAATAATACTTCCAATATTAATGATGCATCTAATGGTTCTTCTAGTTTATCTGATGTGCAGGAATCATCTCATGTATCTCCGAGTACTCCGTTTCAACAAACGCTACGAATCTCCAAGGATCATCCGGAATCGAATATTATTGGAGATCCACAAGAAGGAGTTAGAACTCGGAGGCAGTTGGTTTGTGGATTCGCTTGCTACGTATCTTTAATCGAACCAAAGAACATAGATGAAGCTCTTCAGGATGACTACTGGATTAAAGCAATGCAGGAAGAGCTCCATCAATTTGAGCGAAACAAAGTCTGGGAATTAACGAAGCCTCCAAAGCAACATAATGTGATAGGTACCAAATGGATCTTCAAGAACAAGAAAAATGAGGATGGTACTATCATCAGGAACAAGGCACGATTAGTTGCTCAAGGCTACTCTCAAGTAGAAGGTATAGACTTTGACGAAACATTCGCCCCTGTAGCTAGACTCGAGTCCATTCGTATACTGTTTGCTATTGCTTGTCATTTTAAAATCAAATTATTTCAAATGGACGTTAAGAGCGCATTTCTAAATGGGTTTTTAAATGAGGAAGTTTATGTGGCTCAACCGAAAGGTTTTGTAGATCATAAACAACCTAACCATGTTTTTCGTTTGAAAAAGGCTCTTTACGGTCTGAAACAAGCACCGCGAGCATGGTACGAAAGGTTAACAAAGCACCTTTTGGAGAAGGGCTATACTCGAGGGGGAGCTGACAGGACTCTCTTTGTGAAGCATTATCAAAGCAATTTCATTGTAGCACAAATCTATGTCGATGACATTGTATTTGGCGCAACAAGAGATAATGATGCTTCTAAATTCGCGGAGACCATGGAAAGCGAATTTGAGATGTCCATGATGGGCGAATTGACTTATTTCCTTGGATTGCAAATTAAACAAAATGATGAAGGTATTCACTTGAGTCAATCCAAGTATGCAATGGAGTTGGTCAAAAAGTTTGATCTAGAAA
This sequence comes from Tillandsia leiboldiana, assembly GCA_029204045.2. Classification (NCBI taxonomy): domain Eukaryota; kingdom Viridiplantae; phylum Streptophyta; class Magnoliopsida; order Poales; family Bromeliaceae; genus Tillandsia; species Tillandsia leiboldiana. The sequence continues at coordinate 12,310 of JAQNDB010003510.1, read as the reverse complement.
ATTGTAAAGATTTTCCGACTCCAATGGGAACTAGCCACAAGGGACTTGGAAGTGAATCACATAGTGAGAATGTAGACGAGAAACTGTATAGAAGTATGATTGGAAGTCTACTTTACCTCACGGCTAGTCGCCCGGATATATCCTTTAGTGTTGGGATTTGCGCGAGATATCAATCAGCACCAAAGGAGGTTCACCTGAAAGCGGTGAAAAGGATCATCCGGTATATCAAAGGATCAATTAATTTCGGAATTTGGTATCCTATGGGAACAAGTTTGGATATTGTTGGATACTCAGATGCCGATTGGGCAGGATCAGTGGATGATCGGAAAAGCACGAGTGGTGCATGCTTCTATCTTGGCCATTGCCTTGTTGCATGGCACAGTAAAAAGCAGAATTGCATAGCACTCTCGACTGCCGAAGCGGAATACATTTCAGCTGGAAGTTGCTCAACTCAACTCATTTGGATGAAAAGCGTATTGAGCGACTTCCGCATTTCAGCATCTTCGGTAACAATTCTTTGTGACAACACAAGTGCAATTAACATTTCTAAAAACCCTGTGTTGCACTCTAGAACAAAACATATTGAACTTAGATATCATTTTCTTAGAGAGCTAGTTGAATCAAATACTCTTCAACTTTCATATATTTCAACTGAGGATCAATTAGCTGACATTCTAACAAAACCTTTGGATCAAAAACGTTTTATTCATTTACGAAAAGCAATTGGAATGCTTTCCTTGAAATAAACTTCTTTTTGAAACCTTTGCTTAGGATAGGTTTTGTATTTGTTTTGTTTTGTTCATTATCTATGTTTGTACATAGGACATTAATTGAGCATAGATCATAATTGACTTTAATTGCATCTTTTCGCACATTTAGAAATTTATTATGCTTTTGCCATCATAATATTTCACTGTTGCAATGATCATTTATGTTAATTAAATCATCTTCTAAGTGATCAAAGTCAATTTCTCTCTCAATGATCTCTTGGTATAGTCATTATCTTATTTGACTGCTTAGTCGAGTATGAAATCGAGATCAATATTTGGTTGAATACTTTATATCTTAAATAATTGATAGCCAATTGAGGGGGAGTCAAAGAAAAAGTAAAATGCTCAAAAGATGTGGAAAGAGTTACATCCCAATGAGGAGTGTGAAAACTACCACCACATGGAGGAAAGAGCTACCACCTCGGTCGTCCGAGTATTGTGTGCAGCTACCACATGTATACCAAGCATGGTTGTTCAAATTTTGATTAAGTAAAATGCATGTTGAAATACTTGACTCTGTCAAATTTCAAGGTTGGTATAAGGTGGGTTTTTAAAGAAAGATGCTCAAAGAGCCACTCTCTTCAACAGATTGTCTAGATACATTATCTACTATATTTGGGATTTCAAACATCTATTGATCTTTGTATTTCATTTTCTTTACTGAATTGATGATTTGATAAAGGCATTACTCATAAGATCAAGTTAGATGTAATTGAAGGTGTTCAACTTTAAGGGATTTAATTTTTGTAAATTTTCGTTTCATTTTTGGATATTATTGATAGATTTGGCATAATCTAATTCTTGTTGTATGAAACGATGATTTTTGTTTAAAGTTGATACACATTTGTGCTTACAATCTTTTTCTGGTTTTTCTTGAATTTCTCTGAAATTTTCTAAAGAAAAAGTTGGAGCCGATCCGGATCGGGCAAGATGATCCGGATCCCGAACGCAGGAATTCTTCTGCGGGCTGACGATCCGGATTGATCTGCCGATCCGGATCCCGAACGCAGTTTCTCACTGCGGGTAGCCGATCCGGATCGCAAGCATGAACTGATCCGGATCGCGGCTAGGTTTTATAAAGAACAAAAGGGTTTTGATTTCTTTTACTCCAATCTTTTGTTCCAAAGTTTCCAGAGCCTCTCTCTCTAGATTTCATCCTTCTTGGAAGCTTTCAAACTCAAGTTCTTCAACTCCAAGTAAGTTTTATTGATCAAAATCTCGGTTTTTCACCGTTTTTTCTCTTTCCTCCTCAAACGTGATGAATTTCTTGGATCAACTTTGTTTGTGGATGGTTTTTGATCAAATTTCTTTTGAAATAAGAACTCTGGGTAGATTAGTTTTGATTATATGCTAGGTATTCTCCTGATTAACGGATTTTTAGGCTTCGATTTCTAAAATTTCGGTTTTAGGGCATATAATAAGGATTTTCGAAAATCATGCAATTGATCTATTTTTAAAAGTCCTTTTGCAAAACTAATTTGATTCTTAGTCTCTCTACATGATTATGATTGTTTGGGTACAATTTTTCAAATCTTTGAAAATTAACAATTTTTCATGTGTTCTTGAGTTGTTGCACACAGGATTTCTTTTCTCAAGAAACCATTAGCAATGGTGATCACTTGGATTGTTTTCCTACTTGCTGCTATGGTACATACGAGAGACACTGCTAAGAGGGCTAAAAAGGATGAAGTTAACTGGGATGAGTTATCAGATGATGAAACACATCCTGGAGAATCGCCACAGAAAACCTCTGTTGCATCGAAAGGGAAAGCCCATGCAGAAACATCAACGGAAAAGGCTCCGCTGACTGCTGCGGAAAAAGGAAAAGCACCAATGACCTCTTCATCCATTTTCCTAAAAAGAAAAAGACTTGCTCGACGACCTGGACGAGCTCGAGGTATTGAAATAAATGAACCATGTCAAGAGAACCCAAGGAATATTCTCAAATTGACACTGAATCAGAAGACGAAGAAGATTGGGACACATTTCTTGACGAAGTACAACAAGGCATTGATAAAGAAAATAACTTTACCTAAAGAAAAAGAAGCTACTGAAGTCTTCCTCAATACTTAAGCAGCAAGCCATGAAAAAGAATGTGCCAAGCAATGAACCTCCTTACAACTCACATTCTTTGCCAAGAAGATCTCCTCGGAATGAAGGTCAGACTGCTCCGTCAATCGTCACACAACGTCTTCAAATTCCAGAAAATTGACCAAAAGGGAACTTGGAGTCTCCCTTCAAACAAGAACAAGATAAATGGCTCTAGAACTCAGAAAGATGTCCAAGGACATACATCAGATGAAACAAGAATGCTCTACGATTTCGGGAATGCTTAAACAAATTTTGAAAAAGCTAGGCTGCACGAGCTCTGAAGACTCCGCCTCGGATGACTCAGATTCAGATGCTTGACTCGATTGTCTAATATTTCTCGTGTGCAGGAACTTCGGACTTTAACTTTTGTGTGCAGATTTGTGCAGGCTTTTTCTCTTTAGTTTTAGTTCAGTTTTTAGGACTTACTTTTAGTTCTAGTTCTTAAATTTCGGAACATTTCGTTGATATTTTTAACTCTCCTTCATTTTTTTTGTAATTTTGGCTTTGTTTGTGACAAAAAGGGGGAGAGAGTTTAGAGAACTTGAACAATGATATTGTGAAAATTGTGATCTTGTATACATCAAGGTACAATGATGAACAATGATGACTGCATCAAGGTACAATGATGAACAATGCTGATGTGAGATTTTGTATACATCAAGGTAAGTATCACTTCAACTTCAACTTTGGTTTTTATCTTGTGATTGTTTGCATGTCTCGACTAACTATTCGACTAACTATTTGGGCATGTAATATGACTAACAAGTTGATGTTGGACTAACATTTTGTGACATTTGGTTTTTAATTGCATAGAAGATATGTTGGTTTTTGACTATGATTCTCTTACATATCTGAATTCTCAAATGTCATGATGATCAGATAAACTCTATCTCTGTACTAGGTTTTGTATGCTAAATATTCTTGAGGTATCTAACGATCTCTTTTTGTCAAGAATGATTTCTTTGTGCAGAGAGTACAGATGTCTAAGTCTAGAGTCTGTTTTAGGAGTTTATCTCATGTTTTAAATTTTTGGATCTCCATTGTAAATTTTTGTTGTATGGTGATAGCAACAAAAATATCTTTTTGAATTTTCTTTAGTGGATCTGTGTTTTGTCACGAAACCGCCAAAGGGGGAGATTGTTACGGAATTTGAGTTGGCGTAGTTTCGTGAAAGTCTCAAGTCTTGAAGATTGAAGGTGAAGAAAGTTGGATCATTTAACTCAATCTCAAGAAAGAAGAATTCAAAAGGATCAGGTATGTTTAACTAAGATTTTGTGTGATCCGAATACTTCTTGTAGTGTAGAAACACTTGGAAGAATCTTTCATTGCATAAAAATCAAAAACTGGACTTGGGACATGTTCAGGATCCGGATCAGGTTGTTCGATCCGGATCCCGAAGGTGGTTCGTTCATACACCAGTTCAATCCGGATCGTAGCCTCTCTTGATCCGGATCCCGAACACTGAGTTTACCATCTTCCTTGAACGATCCGGATCAGGCTTCGCAATCCGGATCCCGAACGTTGATGTTTGGTGAACTGTATGAACGATCCGGATCAAGCACTTCGATCCGGATCCCGAACCTTCGTTTTTCTGGAATTACCTGACTCGTTACGACGATCCGGATCACAGCTAATCCGATCCGGATCGCCGTCCGTAAAATTTCCAGAAATGTTAGGTTTTTGATTCTTATCTCCTTCCTAGGGTTTCTAACCTATAAATAGACCCTATGACTCTTTTTCTAGGGTAATCCAAAAAAAGGAAAATAGCCGTCATTTTCATATATCATCTTTACGGCTCTAGATCCACATATAGAGAAGAAAGGAAATCATTAGAGAATACTCTATGTTTCTTCATCTATATTGATTAGTTTGATTCTAGGTTTTCATACTCACATCTTGAGTTGAATCAAACTAATGAATACTTAGATGGTATTTCCGATCTATCTTTGATCTAAGTATTCGGCGGATCATCACCACCCAAAAACAACGATTTACCCCAAAAATCGGCGCGTGGATTCGCGTGTCCTTGTGGATTCAAGGTTCAACCGCTCTCGTGGATTCGGAGCGAGGCACGTTCGTGGATTCGAAGGGTGCTATTGGGTGAAGACCGTGGATTCGGTCGGACGTCGTGGATTCGACGTTGGACGCCGTGGATTCGGCGTTGGGCGCAGATCGTGGATTCGAGAAGCGTCGCGGAGCGAGCGGAGAAGATCCTCTAGGAGCGTATGGAAAAGGTTGAGTCGTAAGTGTGTACGGTAAATCACCTTGTACGTGTTTTAATTCTAGTGGATTTCTGCCGTGTTATCGGTCCCGTGGTTTTTTACTCCGGTGATGGAGTTTTCCACGTAAAAATCTTGCGTATTATTTTTATTTCCGCATTGGGTTTTTATCGCAACGATTTTTTGAGTGTTTATACGTTTACACCTATTCACCCCCCTCTAGGTGTTTTTTCCCCTATTTAGATCCTTATTACATATAACCCAACAACAGGGTGTTAGGGTTATAACCTTAGGGTTAACATGGTTTCTTTGTCTATAGCGGACGATGGCCCGGACTAGATCGTCCACCGAGAATGCGGACGCGGACAGAGTGACCCGGCCACCGCAGAGAACCAGCTCCTCCGGCGACAACTGCGGGAAATGGCCGGGCAATTAGCGACGCTGACGGAGCAGGTTCGTCACCTGACGCAGCGACTGGCAACCGCGCCAGCCGAGCGCGATCCGACCCCTCCGCCCGAAGCCACCGCACCCACTACGGGACCGCAAGGGACGGGTGGTACGACGACGGAATAGCCCCCATCCCCAAGGGATGTACCTACTCCGACGACCACGGGGCCCGTGATGGGAGCGACAGCAGTGGAGGCAGTAACGACCCCTACTCTCGGGGGTCCGCCGCTGTAGGAGGGATCACGGAGCAACGAACGACGCGAGAAAGGGTCAGGACGAATTTGACTAGGTTCAAGAAGCATGACCCTCCCACTTTTGATGGAGAGACGACCGATCCATGGGTCGTCGAGAAATGGGTAGATACCATGGAGAAACTCTTCGAGGACCTACTGATGGAGGAACACGAGCGGGTTCCACTAGCCGTCCACTTCCTCGAAGGGAATGCACGCATTGGTGGAAGACGGTACGCCCGGATCCGTCTACAAATCGACCCGCTACCGACATGGACGGCCTTTAGAGAGGAACTTTTTGGCGCTTTCTTCTCCGATAGCGTCAAGCGGCAATTGGAAGACGACCTGAAGAACATTAGACAAGGGAACCGCTCGGTCATGGAATATCAAAGGGAGTTTGTAAGATTTGGTTTCTCTTTTCCCTCTTAGATTAGGAGCACCGGTTACACCTTAGCCTGCTACCCCTATTAGGCTCTCTCTCTCTCCCTCTCTCTAAAAATCCTTAAGTATTAGGCGAAGCCTTCCCCGGCTGATGTACGCGGGCGGGCTTCGAAGCATAGGAGAACCTTGTGTACTCGGGGCCCGTTAAGGGCCATGCAAGGAATAAATAGGCTCCCACCTTATGCCTTGCAGCCGAGAACCCAATGGGCCGATAGGTAGTTCAGGGCCGCTCCCCAGATAAGGATCAGCGGTCCCGTGGTAAGGGAATTTTCGGATGTATTTCCGGCAGAGCTCCCCGGAATGCCACCGGAACGAGAGGTCGACTTCCCTATTGAACTACTTCCCGGCACCAAACCCACCACCAAGGCACCGTACAGGATGGCCTTCGCGGAGTTGAAGGAACTCAAGGCACAGTTGGAGGACCTTTTGGATAAGGGCTTCATCAGACCTAGCGCGTCACCCTGGGGCGCGCCCGTCCTGTTTGTGAGGAAGAAGGACGGAAGTCTCCGGTTGTGCATCGACTACCGGGAGATAAATAAGGTCACCGTTAAGAACAAGTACCCCCTGCCAAGGATCGACGACCTCTTCGACCAACTACAGGGGGCGACGGTGTTTTCAAAGATTGACCTGCAGTCAGGCTATCATCAGGTCCAGGTCAAGGGGGAGGACATCCCCAAAACGGCCTTTTGGACTCGCTACGGCCATTACGAATTTACAGTAATGTCGTTCGGGCTCACAAATGCCCCGGCAGTGTTCATGGACATGATGAACAGGGTATTCAAACCCTTCCTGGACTTATTCGTGGTGGTCTTCATCGATGATATCCTCATCTACTCCCGTACAGACGAGGAACATGAAGAACATCTGCGCACAGTCTTCCAGACCCTACGAGAACAGAAACTCTACGCCAAACTCAAAAAGTGTGAGTTTTGGCTCCGTGAGGTCGGCTTCTTGGGGCACGTAATCTCGGCGGCTGGGGTCGCAGTCGATCCGAAGAAGATAGATTCGGTGACGGACTGGTCCCAACCGACGACGGTGACGAAGATTCGAAGCTTTCTAGGATTAGCCGGGTACTACCGGCGCTTCATGGAGGGTTTCTCCAAGATAGCCACCCCCTTAAACCGCTTGACTAAAAAGGGGGAAAAGTTCATCTGGACGGACAAATGTCAGAGGAGCTTCGAGGAGCTCAAGGATAGATTGACGCGAGCCCCGATTCTCGCCCTGCCAGAACCAGGGGAGGATTATGAAGTGTATTGCGATGCGTCGCGAAACGGACTGGGTGGAGTACTCATGCAACGGGAAAGGTTATAGCCTATGCGTCAAGGCAGCTCAAAGAATACGAGCGAAACTACCCCGTGCACGATTTGGAACTCGCAGCGGTTGTGTTCGTCCTCAAGCTTTGGAGACACTACCTGTATGGGGCACACTGCAATGTGTATTCAGATCATAAAAGTCTTAAGTACCTTTTCACCCAAAAGGAGTTAAATTTGCGACAAAGACGGTGGCTCGAGCTACTGAAGGATTACGATTTAATGATCCACTACCACCCGGGAAAGGCAAACGTGGTGGCCGACGCCCTGAGCCGTAAGGGGCAGGCCGAAAAGGCAGGGGTAAGTGCCATCACCCAGCAAGATAGTCTGATTGCGGAGTTTTCGCGATTAAGACTAGAAGTAGTACCGGCGGGTACAGTCGAACAACTTCTGACACTGGTGGTCAGACCTACCTTGCTTGACAGAATTCTCGAGGGGCAGTCGACTGATGACCAACTCCAGCTGGTGCAAAATAGAGTAACTGCCGACCAAGAAGGTGATTTCACAGTAAACTCCGACGGCACGATACGATTTCGGGGACGAATCTGCGTGCCGGATCTACCGGAACTCAAAGAGGAAATCCTACGGGAGGCGCATACTGCTCCATATGCAGCGCATCCCGGGGGAACGAAGATGTACAAGGATGTCAAGCAGACCTTCTGGTGGCCCAAAATGAAGGGAGACGTGGCTCGGTTTGTGGCACACTGCCTGGTGTGCCAACGAGTGAAGGCCGAGCACCAGCGTCCGGCAGGAAAATTGCAACCCTTACCGGTGCCCGAGTGGAAATGGGACATGATTACCATGGATTTTGTGACCGGGTTCCCGAGATCGTCACAGGGACACGATGCAATATGGGTAATTGTGGACCGTCTGACGAAATCGGCCCACTTTCTGCCCATACACACGACGTGGACGCGGGAACGACTGGCACAAACCTACATCAACGAGATAGTAAGGTTGCATGGGGTGCCGACATCCATCACGTCGGACAGGGACACGCGATTTGTGTCAAACTTTTGGCAGAGCCTGCAGCGAGCAATGGGAACCAAGTTGCACTTCAGTACGGCTTTTCACCCGCAGACCGACGGGCAATCAGAGCGGGTGATACAAATTGTGGAGGACATGCTTCGGGCATGCGTTTTGGACCTGGGCGAAGGGTGGGCACGGTGTTTGCCCCTAGTGGAATTTGCCTACAATAACAGTTACCAGGCCAGCATTCAGATGGCACCATACGAGGCCCTGTACGGGCGCCGCTGTCGGTCTCCAATATGCTGGGACGACTTGGGTGAGCGTAAGTTTCTGGGCCCAGATTTGGTGGAGGAGACCGAAGCAAAGGTGCGATTGATTAGACAAAGGCTACTGACCGCCCAGAGCAGACAGAAAAGCTACGCGGACAACAGACGCCGAGACTTAGAGTTCATGGTGGGTGAGCACGCGTTACTCCGAGTTTCGCCCTCCAAGGGGAACCGACGCTTCGGCATAAAGGGAAAGTTAAGCCCGAGGTACGTAGGACCGTTCGAGATCCTAGAACGCGTAGGACCGGTGGCGTACCGATTAGCCCTGCCGCCGAATCTCGAACGAGTCCATAACGTGTTCCATGTCTCAATGCTCCGGAAGTACCTAGCTGATCCCTCTCATGCCTTGGATGCCTCCATCATCGAGTTGCGAGAGGATTTAAGCGTCGAGGAGACACCGGTGCGGATTTTGGCAAGAGAGGACAAGAAGTTGCGCAAACGAACGATCCCCTATGTAAAGGTCCAGTGGAGCAACCACGAAGAGCGCGAGGCGACTTGGGAACTGGAATCGAAGATGAGAGAATGTTTTCCCGAATTGATTAGTGGGGTTTGTACTTAAGTTTCGGGACGAAACTTTTTATAAAGTGTGAGTGGTGTAGTGATCCGGCCTTTCGGGGTATTTTTGACTTACATATAGTCATTTAAGCCTTTAAGTGAAATAAAATTATTCAATTCTTAAAAGTTGGCCATTGTGAGGTGCTGGTATTTTTCTGCGATAGAGCGCGGAAAAAGAAAGCCGACGGTGCGATCGGATCTGAAATCCGATATCGGGATCTCCCGGAACGGAATTCCTAGTGATACGGTGATTAAGTCATGCATCGGAATCCGTGCAAAATATCTTGCACCCGTTAGAGATAAGGTGGGTTATCTCGTAGGGGATAATTAATTAGTTAATTAATTATCCATGAGGGAAAATAGAATTCTCTTACGTACTAATTAAAAAGGAGATTAATTAAAGATTTAATACGAGCTATATAAGGGATCCCGATTATCGGAAAGAAAAGAAAAGAAAGAAATAAAAACCCTAATCGGTGAGAAGAGAAAAAGAAAAGAAAAGACGGAACCCTAGCCGGAAGAAAGGGAAAGGAGAAAGAGAAGGAGCCCGATCTTCCCGAACACCGAACCGAAGGCAAGAACGCGACCGGACAACCTTCCCGTCGATCTTCGGTTAGTAAAATAATTGTTATAATTATTTGGGATTTTTCCGTCGTCTCTTTTGTTTGAGTTCTTGGTTTCTCCGTCGTATCCGTCACCGTCGCCGTCGTCGTCTCATGCTAGGGCACGGAACGGACGGCGGAGGCGCGCGGTGCCGCTAGGGCATCGCGCGGAGGAGAGTCACGGACGGCACCCATGCGGACCCGCAACCGCGCGGGCACCGCATGGGCGCCGCGCGGCTACCGCACGGACGGCACCCATGCGGACCCGCAACCGCGCGGGCACCGCATGGGCGCCGCGCGGCTGCCGCGCGGACCCGCAACCGCGCGGGCGCCGCGCGGCTGCCGCACGGGCGGCACCCGCGCGGACCCGCAACCGTGCGGGCACCGCGCGGGCGCCGCGCGGCTGCCGCGCGGACCCGCAACCGCGCGGGCGCCGCGCGGCTGCCGCGGGCGGCACCGCGCAACCGCACCGCGCGGCACCCGCGCGCGGCACGGCCGCAACCGTGCGGGCACCGCGCGGGCGCCGCGCGGCTGCCGCGCGGGCGGCACCCGCGCGGACCCGCAACCGCGCGGGCGCCGTGCGGGGCCGCACCCGCGCGGGCACCGCGCGGCCGCCGCACGGGCAACACCCGCGCGAGGTACCGCGCCGCGTGGGCGTCGCCGCGGAGACACGCCGCGCGGTTCCGAACCGCGCGGGGTTCCGGCGGACGACGACGGCGGCGCGGGATTTCCGTTTCGTCAACCCGGACGGTGTTGGACTTTTCCGTCGAAAAGAGTAAATTGGGTCTTTTGTTTTCGGATGTTAGTACACGTTTTTGACTATAGTTATCCTTGCGGACTTTCTTTAGGTCCAAGTGCGCAGCGGGGGTGCGCGAAGGATTCAGGTGTTCCGATTTCTCTTCAAATAGGTGGGTACGGTTGCGATAAGTGCAACAAGTGCAGTAAGTGCATCTATCGTCATTAAAGTGCTCTTAATTTATCTAACAAAGTAGATGGACAGTTTAACCTTTCGCATAATTGTATTTCATCTAACAATTGAAGCGGCTACGGTCGCGGTGCTCACTACACGCCGATCTCGGCAAATCCGTTTCGGATGCTGCACGTACACAGGCGGATTGGCCTCCGCATGGGTGTACTTTTCCGGAAGAAGTGGTCTCTTTTGACCCGTGTACCTCACAAAGGGGTGGGTGCCGTGAGGACCTCTTCGCGCCCGCTGAAAATAGCACCACCAGCACCGTGAAGAGGTTAAAAGCATCAAAGAGGTGTTTGCGCACGAGGGGAGACTTTAGTCCCCCGACAGGGACTCTGGGGTTGGTGCCCAACTTAATTGATAAATCTGGGGTTGGGGCCCAGCTTAATTATGTGCAGGGTTTTAGCGAAAGGTTCCGGTGTTTTCGTTTTGCTCCTTATTCCTTATTGTTATAGACATCTACTTTGTTTGTCACTGACATTACCCACTCCGTGACAGGTGTTACGAGGTGCGTTAGCCGGGAGGGCGGTGAGACTGCGTCGCGAGGACCGTAGTCAGACACTTGGGTTTATTATCTCATTCCTTATGCTTATTTAGTTAATTGCTTGTGGATCGTATTAGTCGTGGACTGTATTACTTAGTGTGTGGATGAGGTGTACTTTTATACTTTGATGCTTTTAGTGATGGTTTTCATACGCGCATGTTTTCAAGATAAACCATGATTTCGGAAACGTTTTCTCAAACGAAGTGCCGTGTGGGCACGGTTTTTGCAACGTGGTTTTATCTTTCTAAACACTGATGCCGCTTTGTTATTCCGCTTGAAATACAACCAACAAGTGGTCGAGTGGACGACCAGTCTTTTAAACATTAGTAAACTACTGTACTGGTTTGACGATGTATGTCTATTGTATGGTTGAGGTGCTGTATGTGGTTGTAAACGAGACGCCGTGCATATACAAAGGAGACTCTGTCTCGTGGGCAGAGAGAATTTGTGTATGTGGCCGTCTGGCACGCACCGGGGATGAGGTTTAAGTTACCGGTTACGAAGAAAAAAAAAATAATACACGCAAATTTTTGCCTTGATAGACTCATAAACCCCCGGGGGGTGACGTAGTAGGGGGAGGTTGCAGCAAACTGAGCAAAGCAACTACTCCAAACCTCGTTCCTGTCGGCCGTGACTCTCCGCCAAACCGGGCCACCATGGCCCTCAGCCCAATGATCCAGAAGGCCGGACGCTCCGGCTCCTCCGGTGGGTGTACCGGAGTCCACAGGGTAGGAAGCTGCCGCCTAGGAGGGCATCTGCCACACAAGAAACCACGGGGTCAGGAAACAAAACCAAACTCGAACCCAATCCAGCTGAAAGTCATGGACATCCCCCCT